>ML736373.1:0-50856 GCA_009193595.1 Aspergillus bertholletiae | reverse complement strand
CTCGCTTGCAGTAGTCGTACCAGTCAGTACCGTGTTGGGATACATGGGTCACGAAGTCGTCTAAATCACTAGGCAGAAACGGTGGTCGGGGTGCGGCAGACATTTTCAGACGTACTAGCTCTGTAAAGAGGAGCTACGTAATGTCAGGGAGCGGCTTCGGCAGGCAGGCTAATCAGAGCTAATACGCAGGCAGAACTACGGGTCAGGCTATATACAGATAGATAGACAAGACGTAGCTCGGAGAGCTACAACAGGATCAGGATCAGACGGGCAGATATACGGTCAGGGGTCACGTGGAGGGCGGTCGGGGCTGGCAGAACGGCGATCCGGGGTCGCACCGTGACAAAAAGTAGAATTTGGGCAGATTTATAAGTGTCTATATAGTTTGATTAGGTTGGATTAAGGTTCCCCCCACTGGGGTATTATAAAGATTGAGTAGTAAAGCAGATTACCCTAAGTAAACAGAGATTTAGAGTAGAAGAAGATCTGATAGGGTCTCTGTATTACTCAGTATTGATCAAAGTTGGAAAATCTAAATTCCTTTCTTTTTCCGGATATAAGTAAGGACTTGTAGTTGTCCACTTGTTACCCAGCTATCTATAGGGCTGAAGCATTTATATAAATAATATCTTTTTATAATTTTTCAGGTAAGATTTTTGAATATATATAGTTCTTGTATAAGAATAATATTAATATTATTAGAGTATACTTGAAATAGAGTTATTTTATGGGTTTTGGCCTCTTGGTCTACATTAAGCTAGAGTATTGAAAGCAACTCCCTTGTTTAATAAGTTTGAAATCTTATAGTTACTTGTCTATTAAAATATTAAACTGATTTCTCAGTTATAATATAGCAAATCGTACTGCTCTAGATATAACTGGAGGAGTGTCTATCTGATTTTACAGAGGGGGGGTTATTGGGTGGAAAAGGGAGGGCGCTGACTAGTTGTTTATAGTTATAGTCTGGTCCTGAGAGACCTCGGGGACTGCTGGAGCTGTAGGGACATGGATATAGTATTTATTATCTATTTGGGTCTTGGCTAGATTTAGGGAATAGGACTTGTAGATCTCAGCCTGCTGGGTCTTTATAAACCTGGTACCGGGTTTACTAGACCAGAGTAGGCATTGTTCAAAGTCTGCCGGGTGGGGTCCGTGGCAGTGTAGACATCTTGGGGGGCAGATATAAGGGGTTAGGATAATATAGAGATTAGTATAGCTCTTTTCTGTGTGTTGAGTGGAGCCGCAGAGATAGCAGTAGGGATTCCAGGCACAGGACCTGGAGTTATACTATATTTAGCAGCAGCTGTATTGTATAGTTTTAACTCTTTTAGTTAAGGGTTGGGTATTAGTAATTATACTGAATAGAGGTAGTTATATAGGTAGCTTGTTCTTACTGTTATCAGAGAAGTTAATAAACCAGTTTAATAAGATAGTATCTAGGTTTGAAGCGCTGGCGGGAGTCTCTATTGCAGAAACGGGAATAAAATCAGTAACTTTAGTAATCTCTGAAGCTAATATCTCTAAATTAATAGGAACTAATAAATATTGACTTGTAGTAAGCTGGCTGACCTTTTTTAGTATATTAGTAACTTGGTACGAGATCCAGCGGGTGCTTTGTTCAATCTGGTAGGTATTAAAGAAAGTTAAGATAATCTCTTTCTGTGCCTCTAGGGCCGGGAGAGAATCTAGAGTTATAGATAGAAGAGTAAATCCAGTCTTGATAGACTGAATACCCTTGAGTAGCTTGCTATCAGCTTCTAGACGGGAGCGGAGGTTGGTATAGATAGTATATGTATCCATGTTTTTGGTAATATGGTTAGGTGGGAGGTGTATAAAGAGACGGGAATCAGGCTGTTTTTTTGGAGCAGGGATTGAGGTCTTTAGCTTATTACTGGTCTTAGAGGTAATAGCAGTCTTAGCAGGGGTTGTTTGAGTGACTGTCACGTCCGTAGGCAGAGCGGGACTGGAGGGGGGGCGAGAGGGGGGGCAAGAGGGGGGGGGTGTAGGGGGTAGGGACGTGGGGGTAGGGGTAGGGGAAGGGGTAGAGGCAGAGGTCCGTCTAGCTGATGGTATAGGAATGCCGCTTATATAGGCATTGAAGTGTTGTTGGACTATATTAGCTAGGTCATTGCTGAGGGCTTTAAGCGCGTTTTGCTGGTAAGGATTAAGACCTGAGTTTTGGCGTCTGTGTTTGTCAAGGAATGCCGCAACTGGGCTGAATATCTTTTGTTTTTCAGCGGCTCTAGTAGCAGCCGCATTAGTTGACTCCAGCAGGGCAGCCTGTAGAGGGCCATCCGGTGGAGTGTTGAGTCTTGCCATGGCAGTGTCACCGTGACGTGTCGTGACGCGTGACCGGTTCCTGTTGAGCGGCGTTGGCGGAGGTTGATAGATGTTAATCCAGAAGCAGAAATAATACGATAATTGTAGACAGGAGGATGAGTCCGAGTTCGTGTCAAGCTCCTGGTGAGATGATTGACATGAGGTCCTATATATTGCATCTTATGCGGGCTAACTAGTTATTTAGCGCTGGACCCCCCAGGAAGGCTAGGCCAAGCCGAGTCATGTGATAGGGGCGTTCTCCAATTTTGGTTGGGCATCCATAGCGACTTGTTAACTACTACTCCACTATCAAGGAGGATGGCGTCTCAGAATGATTTATCTATACATCCAGTTGAGATTGCACCGCAGCTCTCACTACGGCCTCCGGCCAAGTCCTTTCAGATCCCGAATCTCCTGTCCGGATGATCCAGTTTCTGCATCCAGGCTATCCTGATCATGAAACCATATTGCTAATCCTCCCCGCTTTCGATACTAGCGGCGTTCATCACGAGACTGCACGCATTGCTTGCGCTCTTCTCGCCAACTGCCGATGGGATGGCTACCTGTCTTCAACCCCAAGCGGTACCCCTGTGGGCGCTGACAGAAATGAAATGCTAACAGGCCCTATTTACTATTTTTGTATTGAGGGAGGTTCGTCGGTCATCCCTTTGAAGACGCTTTAGACGGGAGTATTAACCAAGCTACGCCAGAAACCGATTACCCCATCGTTCCATCCTTTGATAATTTCCACTTTCCTTCCATCCTACCAGACTCCTGGGCTGAGGGCATAAGTGCTCCGATTCAGCCCGCCATAAGCGACAGGGTGCCCGATCGCGACCGGACCTGCAGAGTGACTTGTTCATCATTGCCGAACGAGATTGCACACATCATCCCCGCCTTTCAAGAGGGCTGGTGGCTGTCGAATTCCATGTTCGTTCACACCAGTCGACCTGCGAATAGCTTGGACACCAGTTGCCCTGCCAATGCTATCTTGCTGAGGCGGGACGTGCACTACCTATGGGACCAACACAGATTTTCCATTGTGCCAAAGCAAAGACAATGGGTCCTACATGTCTTGAGCAAGTTTGCAACAGATGAATTACAAGAGCGATACCATAACCTCGAACTCCTGCCGCTCATAGGAGTAGCACGGCAGTTCTTACTCGCCCAATTTGCCCTTACTATTTTCGCAGATCAGAATATGTTTCCCGTCCAAGGAAACGCGCGAAGGTTGATCATTCTTCAAGACAAAGTACCACACACCAAAGTCTTTTCTGGTAAAGACTGCATTCAATTATTTGGCCCATCTGGTAAAAGTCGTAGTCGGAGCCCGAAGAAGCGGCAGAGATCGGCAGCACGTGAGAATGAAGGCCTTGTAGAACCGTCGTGGAGTGATAATGATGACCCCCAACAAGATACGTAGGTTACGGAGCAGTGGGGATGGCTAGTAAAGCGAACGCGATCCATATCACCCTAAGAAGATTCGGATCAGGAACGATGCGGTCCATAAAACGTCGGCGGTTTAGACCCGGCATAATTCATAACCGTCTTGGATCGAGTGCTAGGCCTGTTCTGTTTAGCCCTGCCTCGATTTCGTCTTCCATGGAGTAACATCTGTTTATGCTTCCGGAGATATTACCTTCGTTTACGCTTGTTCCCCGACGGTGTCCATGTATATTTTCTAAACAAGAGCTTGTTCTGTCTCATAATCTTTAATAGTAAATGAGTTACTCATCAATTGGGACGATGGCGCAGTTGGGAGCGCGTCTGACTGAAGTTCAACTTCATCACAAACACCATTAGGTGATCAGGAGGTCGTCGGTTCAAACCCGGCTCGTCCCATTCTTTTTTTCATCCATCCAGTCTCCGGTTCGGTACAGCGCACTATCCGCCGCAGGACCATTTTTACTTCTACCATTAGACATTTGGAAGTAAACAACTACAAACATGGCGCTATATAGAAATACAGTCACACTTTGAATGGGTTCGTTACAGTGGCCACCTGTGCATATTAACATGTTACATGGCACAGCTATAATCAGGTTGAAGAGCTTTCAGAGAAGTGCGCTGGCGTCACGGAGAAATTTTCGCGTTTGATCTAAACCTTCTAATCAGGTATGATTGATTATCTCCGTTGTGGTTGGCATCCCTGCTTATTAGTATTCGGGAACTTTGCACGGAGTAAAGACACCAAGACGGGTGATTCCATCGTCGAATACTCGCAGGATAGTAACCCCAGAAGTTATATTATGACGCAACAATACTTTTTATATATATATATGTATTCACTGACGGTGGAACGGAACTGGCAAGGGATCCACGATGGTATTGACGGCTGATATGGATATATATATTTTCTCTCAGATAGTAGGCCTAGTAGTTTCCCGATGGAATACCTGACACATTGTCTGAGCCAGTGTTACGACAATGACCTATATAGGTGAGGCTGACAGGGAAAATAATATAGTTGATATTCAGAATTTCAGAATCTATAGCTGTCCAAATAACCATGAATGACTATGGGAGCTTTTATCCGGTTAACTCCTACCTGGTCCATCTCGGGCTGATTTTCTGACTGCCTAGTCGAGTATTTAGTGGGTTGTTTCAGAGTCGCACTAGCGCCCCACGGCATTTCCTGATCTCGGAAGGCGGCAAAGCTTGTGAGCAACCGAGCACCGAAGAACCAATTGGAGCTTCCGATCAGAACCCCTAGTCTATTTTGGTCGTTCAGGAAAAATTTCGGGGTCGAAGTTTTAGTCTGCTGGCAGTGGAGTGGTGCAGATCCAAGCCAAAATTTAAGAAGTAACTGATGAACGGTGGCAGGTCTATCATGGGTCTTTCTCGCTCTGATCATCTCTCTCACCCACAATGTGGCCTAGGATTAATTTCGGGGCTTTGTTAATTTCACTCGGGTTCCTACGAGTTCATGCCGCGTTTCTTCGTCGGTTGGATTGTAGTAGCAATTCCTCCGATGACGCCTTAGTCTACCCGATTTTTGAGCCACTTTCCTTAAGGGGATACCTAGACACCAACCATCCCGATACCACCACACTCTCCTTAGTATTAAGGGGTCGTTACGAGCTTGACGACTGTGAAGCCATTGGTGGCGCATTGGCACGGATCTCGATTGATGCAAGAGTATTGGACCGTTCGGTCATTACAGATGAACGCCTGGTGGACTCTAGTGGAGGCTGCCCGGAGCGGTCTCCGATCGATTATCCGAGGTATGTAGAACGTCCTTGAACAGAAATCTCAACGCTGATGATCCAGGTCGGATCCTCGAACTTACGCAACGTATCGAGCCTCGTACGCATTGGACCATGCCTACCGCATGAACACTTTGGCAACGACTATCCACCTTCGTCTGAATGGCACCGAGCTGTCTTGTATCGCCGCCAATATTACCCCATACATTGGCTCTACCGCAGCAGGCGTCCTGAAGGGGACCCCACTAATCATCATGATTCTCACCGGGGTGATCAGTGGCATCCTCATGTTCTGTCGCAGCCGTGGACGAAGAGTTTTCCGATACGAGCTCGCGAATACATCGCGAGATCCAGCAGAGTCGTATTTTCCGGGGATGGGGGACTGTTTGCAGTACATCCAGTTCATCTTCTTGACTGGATGCCTGACCCTATCATATCCTGGGTTTTTTCGAGCATCCGTAGGCGAGCTCGCCTGGTCATCGCTTGTTCTGAGGAACTGGCCTGTTACGCATAAGTTCATCTACCCTGGTGTAGAGGACAATATTTACTCAGTAAATGCAACTTACGGCTTCGAGGAGATGGCCCAATACCTGGGGGCCACAACGATGAGTGACCTCTGGACCAACGCCGTCGTCAATTTAGCCCTAGTGATTCTTGGAGTTATCGTGGCAGCCCAAATCGCTTGGTTAGTTAAATCGGCCTGGCAGCTGTTTCCAACCCGCAGCTCAACCCGCATGATAGACCTTCCAACCGAATTCCTAGCCCACCTCCAGCACACAGGCTGGAGTGTCGCGCGGATCATCCTGCACTACTTTCTCCACCCGATTGTTTCCTTGTCCCTCTACCAACCGCTGCTGGCCACCTGGTATCCTGTTTACCGCACATTCCTCGCTGTTTCCTTTGTCGCAACTCTGGCCGTCTCGCTAGCCTTTGTAGTTCGATATTTAGTTAAGAATGACCGGCAGAATAATTTCTTCCACAAGGGCTCTTATCCCAGAAACTCGCCTCATGACTGGCTTTCCGATACTTTATACATGGTCCCATTCATAAGGGGAATAGCGATCGGCGCTCTGCAGACCTCGGGCCTGGGTCAGATACTCGTTCTCATTTCATGTGAGATCTTCATCTTGGCTTGCCTGCTCTGGAACTGGAGGGCACAACGCGCGTGGAGACATGCTTGCTTCGCCACTGTCCGGCTCCTCATCGTCGGGATGAGCTGTGCGTTCCTCCCTAGGGCCAGCGTGCGGGAGGGGAATAAGGCCTTAGTGGGGTACTTCATAATTTCCCTACATGCCGCTGTCCTATTCACTGGATTCATCATCGATTGCCTCTACGAGACGGCCTGCTCTGCCTTGGCTAAGCTGGGCATCATTGATCGCCGGCCAGCGGGCCTAGATCATCACTCTGATAAAGCCCCTGTACGTATTTGATCAACTTGCACCTGGCAATCCGAAAAAGAAAAAGAAAAAAAACTAATACAATTAGGTCTTCGGTATCGGCCAGCTCTCACGACGCTCAACGCGACGCATGTCGTTCGCACGTCTCCCCGCCCTCACTCCAGCTGGTGAGTCCGTCATCTCCCACACCCTATACGATATACTAAACTAGACTAGAAATCTCAGTCGCCTACACCCAACGACCCTCCACCCCTCGCCGACCATCCTTCTTAGGCGACCTCTCTGCCAGAAATGAGTATCCATCTTTCTTCCGCGCTCCCAGATCAGAAAATACTTCCGTCCATTCAGCATGGAGTGTGGTATCTCCCTCATCACCCTCTCAATCCGACAGCCAATCGCGTGGATCCAGCATGGAATCTGTCGAATTGAGAGCGCTTGATCTGGAGTCCAAGTCGAGTGAAGGCATCGATTATTCGTATCGGGAAGCAGATCAGTATTATGGTCGGCCGCCGACTTCTGTGCCGGTTGTTCAGAGTGTGGTGCAGAGCCAGGGAGAATCGTCGCACCAGACCAAGGAGAATAAGAGAGGGTTGTGGAGGTGGAAAAGGAAGCCGAAGGAGAAGGGGTTTGTGGTTGTGAGGCCAAATCGGACGGTCCCTCAGTAATTTAATATATTTCTTTGCATAATTGTATCATAGCACATACCGGAGACCGGAAATAATGTTATATAATGAAGAATAAAGGGTTCCTAGTTATAGTTGAACTTATGCGTGTTGAATGAGCCTAGATTGAGCACGCTCAATCGATAAGGACGATAGTAAGTTAGGGACACAGTGAAATTACTATAGTTGACAAGATTTCGCAGTTCTAACATTAGATCCACTATCTAATCCAGAAAGACATCCTTTAACTCCGTCACTCATCACGAATCATTCCTCGTCTAAGAAGCAAAAAAGAAGAATTACAAGCCGGAAAGGTAACATCGTCTCCCATCTCCGTTGTAACCAATCCACCGCTGATAACCACCACGAGTCCAAACAGAGCCCCAAGATTACGAGCACCCCGTTTAAGCCAGTAGCACGTAACATAAAGATCTATGTATGTCTAAACCCAGATCTCAGACATTTGTGCGCTCTACCTGCATGACATTTCCCGATTTGAAATTCCTCGGCACGACATTGACGGCGAAATGTTCATCATAGAGGTCCCGACAGACGGCGTTCTTCTGCCGGAATATGTGTCGTCTGATCCACCACGGCAGGGCCTCGGTCAATTGGTACTTGGCATGTGCACGGGTGGAAACGCTGAAGACACGGTCCAGCTCCTCGAGAGATCTCTGCTTGGTCTCGGGAAGGAAGAGGAAGATCAGGATCAAGGCCACGATATTTAGACCGGCATAGAAACCGAAGGCGCCCTGCGGCTTGAACTCTCGCAGGATGTACGGGAAGGTCAGCGAGAGCACGGCGGCCCAGAAGTTGTTGGTGGCGACGGCCCATGCCATGCCGATTTCACGATGCGAGACGGGGAAGACTTCGGCGGAATAGGTGAATGGCACAGGGCCTTCACCGGGGGAGTAGAAGATGTTGAAGAGGTAGATGAAGAGCGCGATACCACCGAGGTGGGCCGCCTTTTGCTCTTCCGGGATCCAGAAACAGAAGCCCGCGGCCAGGAGGGTCCAGCACATGTTGGGGAAGGTGGCGAGTAGGAGCCAGCGACGGCCGAAGGTATCGATCGTCCAGACTGCGGGCCATGCGAAGAGGAAGTTGACGAAGCCAAAGCCGAAGGATGCTAGGAGTGCCTCGATGTTACTGGCACCAGCCTTGGCAAAGATCGAGGAAGAGTAGAAGGCGATGATGTTGACTGTGTACGTGGTAAGTAGGGTGGCACTCAGGGGAGGGAGCCGTGGAAAATACGTACTGCCGCACATTTGCTGTCCGATCATAACAATCCCAGAGGCCTGAGTAGCACGGCGATTTCGTGGAACAGTGAAGAGCTCGATGAAACGCACAATCATGTTGTCATTCTTAGAGAATTCGGCAGATGTCTCAATGAGTCTCTTCTCCAATTTCATCTGGGAATGGATCTTGTAGAGATCACGGGCGGCCTGAAGGGGACTGTTGCGCAGCCGCAGTAGCGAGTTATACGCCTTGCGGGCCTTGTTCTTCGTCAAGAGCCAACGGGGAGACTCCGGACACCAATATACTCCCAGCAGCAATGGAACAGCGGGAATAAAAGCCGAGCCAAGCTGGAGTCTCCATGCGATGGCGCCAGTGTTGACAACAGCGAGATTGGCGCACGTTCCCAAGAAGATACCGAAAGCAGTCCCTAAAGATTGAGAGAAGTGTTAAAAAACTGTACAGGATCCCCTCCCATGAGCAACGAGGACTTACAGATTTGCCAGGACATAACCAGGCCGCCACGGACATTCGTAGGAGCGTTTTCCGCCGAAAGGACTGGGACCGTGACTTCCTTCAAACCCATTCCGATTCCAAGGAGTACACGACAGGCCATCAGCTGACCCCATGTCTGGGTGAATGCACAGGCGATGGGAGCGACCAAACTGAACACGGCAGCAATGAAGATGACCCACTTGCGACCAAGCCAGTGGTTCAGAGGATCAGAAATCCAGCCAGCGCTGCGACGTCTCATTAGCTCACCGACTACATCGCAGCCTGCGAAGGGGGTTTACTCACAAAATAGCGATCGTCATGTAGGGTACAGAATTAATGGCGCCGACAATCCACTGGTTGCGACTGCATTGAGCCGGAGAAGTGCAGCCGGGCGGATCTTGTGGGATGCCGAACTGATGTGCAAAGGTCAGGTTGGCTCCGTTGGATCCTACCAAAGAAGTCAGTGAAAGAACGGTCTTAAGAGGTCCCTTCAAAAGTTTGTATTCACCTGTTTGATCCCATCCTTGGATCGCAGCAGCAATGGAATTAAGGATGATGGTGTAATACAGGGCCCATGGGTGCTTCCAGCGGTTGGTTGTCTCTTGTCGCAAGTACTCACGGTCCTCAGGGCTCAACTCGGGGATGTCGTCGTACTGGTCAGGCCGCTGGGCTGCCAGAGCTCCTTTCTTCAAGAGAGGGAGGATGTCGTTCAGGTTGTATTCTTCCGCATAGTCTTCTACATCTTGAAGGAGCTGATCTCGAGGAATACCACTTAATGGGTTCTCGATGCTAGGGTTTTGAGGTCAGTTGAGACGTGACGATCCGAGTATCGCTAGCGAGACATACTCAACTGGCCCATTTGCTACCACGTCCGTCCGGTGCTCATGCGTAACATACTTCGCGTCGTCCATTCTGGATACGAAGATAGTTAGTTTCATAGCTCAAGGAGAAGGAAAACGGCACAATGTTACCTTAGTGTGGCTTCCTGGCTCGAGCTCAGGCGTGTAAGGGAGTCATGAAGTTGAGGAAGATTCGAGATAACTCTGCAGGAACCACCGAGTACAAATACTTCATGTGGATCTGGGGTTAATGGTCTGGGGTTGCTAGAGGTTCCAAAGTTGGAGCCGTCTGGAGCCCGTAACTATGGAGTAAAGTTTGGGGAAAAATGCCTCCCCCAGACCTCCACGGTCCAATCTACGCTTAACCACAGTTAATACCGCACGCCGGGCAATAACTGCAAGCCTGCGAAGAAAGCATAGCGGGTTTCAGACCCGACGGTCGTCATTGAGGGCGTGTTTGGTGGAATACGGGCTATCCTTTGTTGCTTCACGCCACCGACGAGTGTTATTGGTAGGGTTAAAGCCAAGCCCCCCATGGAACCCAATTCAAGTGAATCGGAATGCTACTCCTTACTAGTCGTTTAGTGCCCGAGCCTTAGCTTGCATACCAACCAGCTCCCGTTTTAGCGAGTCGCGTGCCCTGTCAATTTCCGCATCCGGCCAAGATGAAGGCAAACCATGTGCGCTTCCTGGGGCGATCCACAGCTCTCCCCCAGAGTGATAGAATTTCGGGAATCTTCCTCTCCTGGGTTGTCCGTTGGAGTATTGACCATTGCATATACCCCGGAACAACCCAATTCTGCAGATTGGTACAGCTCTGATTCACTATGACGTGGGGGAGGGGATATTTCTCCGATTGGCGCATGAGGGTACCACAACTTAGGCAGCCAGCGAGACGGTAGCATCTCAGGATGTCAGCCCTTGCCACGAGTTTGATCATCTTCACCCCCGCGATCTCTAGATGGGCAGAACCTAAAATCCCGTGGACGGTGTCATGCCGTTCATTCGTCCACCGGTACCACCACTCTTATCCCCGTCATTCACCGGTGTTGGAAATGAGAATAGTCCAGTTTGGGAGTCTTGTTCATGTTGTCACTGCGGCGTAAGCCACAGATCCCACCGCCAATCGCCATGCCGATGGCGCTTCCGTGAATCTCTCTACCCTTACGCCCAGGATTATCATGACCCGGGAACAATGACGTTTGCATTAATTCCATATACAAGTGGCTGAAGTTTTTTTTTGGTTAGCTCTACTGGGTTCGTGATGTCCCAGAAGCCCCTAAGAAGCTGTTCGGTGACGTCTTCTTTGTCCTCATTATAAAGTACAAACATACGCCGGATGCAGCACTGACGCCAAGTATCAATATAAACTTAAAGGGTGCTGGTTGGGCTGGTCAGGTGACGGGAGTCAGTTACGTTAACGTTGCTGCCCCTTTCCCTCAGTGTCCAGAATCATTCTAGAAGACTTGGCAAAGAACCATCTGGATTTCGGACGATTTTTGCTTGATTTCAAAGCTCGTATGGCCAACGGAGTAGAATTCCACTCTACAATGTGGCGCTTATTGACTTTGCTATCCCAGATAGTATGTACTCGCATCCGGTATGGCGCTGTGATCAAGATCGCTTACTACCAGGTCTATAATTTTCGACAGCTCTTCAATTGAATAGCTCACTGACGCAGCACAGCTCACATGATTTGATGTAGAAAGTGTCTGCGATTTACAACCATGTATGCTCTTGTCCGAGCTCTTGTTAATGACGGTAGTTATCGGTAACTAAATGCGCCAGCAATAAAAGTCGTCGTGTCATGCCTTTGAATCTGAGATGACCCAAGGCTGACCACAACCCACCTCTTCTCTCCCCAGAGGGCTACTCCTTGGCTCGAGTAATATTTCCTTCGCCGGCCAGCCACATGATTCGGTCTTTGTGCTCGACTTGGCGCAATAGGGTCACGGAACCCACTCATCCCACCTAGTTCCGCCCTCCATATGCTGCGTCATAGATGTACATTGACATGTCACTGGCACGGAGCATTTTAAGTGGATCTATTTTTAAACTACGAAGGGCGAGTGGCAAAAACCCCAATTGATTCAATGCGACTCGGTGTCAATACTGTACCAAACATCGCACGACTGCCGGCATGCTAATGAACCCAGGGGGCTGGCAATCCACAGGTCCTTTGTATGACTTTTCTTTCAAGTGCGTAAGGTTGAGAAAACCTTGTATGTAACCTCTCCACAAGCTAGCACCAGAGCATAGACTGGATGAATAAAGTCATTCCCAGTCAAAATCGAAGATTGCCGGGTGCTACAGCTTAAGCAATGTATGGAGATGGCAATAAAAAGGCTCCGAACCCACAACTCCATGTTAAAATACTTTTTGCTAACATCTAAGTAGTCATCTGCACAGGTAATTGTTTTTATTTCCCTTCCACATGTTCCGCATGCTGCTGCTCTTCTCTCAACTTCCGCTGCTTTTCACGCAAGACGGCTAAGCAGGGTGCTTTGAACAGACTTCGGTTGTATACGCCTTGTGCGGTGAGACAAGTCACCAGTATCCATAATAAGACTACACAGACAGAGAGTATCTATTGTCACGTTAGCTGTGGCCAATATGGGAGCTTATTTCCTGGTCTTCACATACTGTCCCGAGCACGCGGAAGAAACGCGACGGCATTTCTCGGCCCAACTGACAAGTGCTGGTGGCATAGACTCCAAGAGGGAAAGTGAATGCCCACCAGCCCAGATTGAAGGGAAATTTCCGGGTGCGAATGATTGATGCGACGGCGAAAAAAAGCCAGAGTAAGCCGAACGCCCAGAGGAGGAGCCCGATGAAAAAGCCGAGCATTTCGAACACATCCCCCGTTCCTGGTCGCAGGACGTCGGTTTGCGGGAAGATGCTCTGGGATACTTGGCCGAGCTTTTGGATTCTATCATGGCTAGTCAGTAAGTAATCCAGCCGAGGGAAAAGTTAGCCACCCAAAGACACATACCCATAGCTGCCTTGGCCGAGAGGTCCAAGAGGCAGGAACATGCTCACGATGACCTCCTTGGGCGGTAACTTGTGTAGCATCAACCGCAGCAGGAAAATGACGATTATCATCAGTGCCAGTGGCACGCCGACCCCCCATAATACGTAACTGACGATGATTGTTCCAAGCGCATAGTGAGGGTCTGGCAGTACATCCGCGACAATGGCGCCAGAGGCGGCGCAGACGACGCATGACACAATGGGGAGTAGCCATGCTGCGCCCATGCTTGACAACGCGATTTCGGATTTACGAGTCATCCTGAGCCATGTCAGCCGTGTGAATCCCAAATCAACTTCACTCCGGGGAAAAGCTCTCTTACATGATGAACGGCAATACAAAGCACGTTAGCACCGAGGCAACGGCATCGATGATCCATAATGCCCAGGCGAAGTAACTCGCCCAGACTCCCCATGCAGGCACACAAACAAAGCAAAACATGTTGATGATCGTCGCAAGACCCATGGGGAAGGTCCCCAGGAACATGGATTGTGCTGGATGGGTAATCATAACCGGGAATATGTCGGGGTAGATCAGATATCGAAGCGCGGTGATGAGCAGGAAGGTGAGAAATAGCAGCACATTCAAGGCGAATAGGATCACCGATATCCAGTAGAGCCATTTTCCATTGTACGGCAATGTATTGAGCAGGATGGACGCGATCCCCGTTCCCATGTTTGCTGAGAACCATCTGTCGTTCGGTCAGTCATTCG
The DNA here is from genome assembly GCA_009193595.1 of Aspergillus bertholletiae. Taxonomy (NCBI): domain Eukaryota; kingdom Fungi; phylum Ascomycota; class Eurotiomycetes; order Eurotiales; family Aspergillaceae; genus Aspergillus; species Aspergillus bertholletiae. Next base: position 36,964 of record ML736373.1, on the reverse strand, counting down.
CGAGAGGGACATGATGGTGGCCTAGTTGAGACCTACGCTGGAGTAAAGTTCCGTACGATATAACGCCAGCCGGTCTCATGTTTCGAAGCCATGGGGTCTGTACAGGCATGTCCGCCGTTTGCTAAGCATCTTTGCGATGCTGTGTTTGTGGAGTCCTGGGCCATCGAGGCTACGGGAGGGCAGTCTTGTTTACCGTTCCAGGATCGATCGCAGGTGGGATGCATATCATCTTATTGCATTCCATCCCCGTCGGCAAACGGCAAACGGCCAGTTGAAAACATTTTTATATGGTAATTTAACCGCCTCCGCCTGCGGGGACATGCAACGTTGCCGAGACGCAATCTGTCTTCCAATACCCCTGTCTATACAACATCCAACGCAATGTACATCGTTAGTCGGCCGAGAAGACGATTCGAAGAGAAAATATTGAAGAAAACCCGAGTAGGAAAATTAATCGGCGACCCCTTCCAGGGTCTGGCTGAGTCGGCGACCGCGTATTCCCGAGTGGCGACCCACAACCAACAGTTTTAGGGCTTGGGGGAGCCAAACTTGCCTGGGTCAGCGATCGGCGATTGCATTTATCCCCAGAACAAACGCATAAAAGCCACCATTCAGGGGCGCAGCACGAGATGTCAAGGTCAGGATAGGGTTAATTCTGTCCATATAACAATGTCTGTGCACCCCGACCTTTCTCGGTCGAGTGCGTTCTTGGTGGCAGGATCCCGTAGGTAGCCGTATATTAATGCATCCAAAGCATCATGAGTGCCTCCAATCGACAAACGACAGAGCTGGCGAATCTGCTATCATTAGTTGAAACCACTTGACACAGAATATCAATCACCACGACTATGGAACCAGTTGTGCATCCAATTTTCGAGAAACGCACGTCCACCTGGCAGTATATTGTGGCTTGCCCAGAAACGCGCGAGGCCGTTATTATCGACCCGGTGCTAGACTACAGTCAGGAGCAGCTAACGATCCAGACGACCTCCGCCGATACCCTTCTGGATGTGATCCATATACACAACTACAAAATAGTCCGCCTCCTTGAGACCCACGCCCATGCCGATCATCTCACAGCAGCTTCTTACCTCCAATCGCGACTTCAGGCCCAGGGTACCAAAGTTCCTGTCTGCATCGGGCGAAGAATTCGTCAGGTCCAGGACACCTTCGCAGAGCGATATGGTGTCCAATCTGAGGAACTAGAAAGTGCATTCGACCATCTCCTGGAAGATGATGAGACCTTCCCGATTGGCAACCTCCCGGCAAAAGTCTTGCATTTACCGGGTCATACGCCTGATCATGTGGGCTATCTCATTGGCAGCAACGTCTTCACAGGCGACTCAATATTCAACCCGGACGTTGGTAGCGCCCGCTGTGACTTTCCCAACGGAGATGCAGAAGCGCTATATCAATCCATGCAGACGCTGCTCGAACTTCCGGCAGAATTTAAACTGTACACTGGACATGACTACCCACCATCTACCACCTCACCAAGTCGAGAGCCTATGCCCTTTGCAACGGTAGCAGAGCAACGGGAAAGGAATAAACACGTGGCCGGGGGCCGTGAAGAGTTCGTTGCTTGGAGACAGACCAGGGACTCGGGGTTAAATGAGCCAAGACTGCTTCACCAGGCTTTACAGATCAATATTCGTGGAGGAAAGTTGCCTCGGAGCCCCGATGGTAGCCGGAGGATTTTCCTGCAAGTTCCTGTTACATTGCCGGAGAAATTTCCTTGGTTTAGTTAATTGTCATCCCTTGCCACTACATCGAAATGAAATTCCGGTCGCTTTAGAAACCAGACGCATGGGTGTGGTTACATCTGTAGGTATACGAACACGTAGGAATGGACACTTTGTGCGGGGAAGGGTGATATTACTCTACATTTAGCACTGCAGCAGGTGTCCAAACTAGGAGACATAATCGGGATAAGCCGATATAACGACTCTAGTATTCTTGGCTCCCCCGCGCGATTTCAAAGAGGCCTATAGGGGATTCGCTGGGAAAGAAACAAGACATCGACACAGCGATTTTTTCTAACGCTACACTGGGTCTTGGCATTGAAAGCCGTTAGCCCCAGGCAGAACTGAGGAGTAGAATGGGGCCGAATAAATAACCTCTCTTAGTGCTAGTTGTCGGCGATTGACGTGGGATCCATAACTGGCCCAATGGGAAAAAAAAATTTGAAGCACTTCGCCAGCTGGGCAGGAGGATTTCCTCGATTGGTTCATAGCAGCTAAATTCTCCCTACGTGTTTTTCATGACGACGAACCGAGAAATGGTGAGTGACAGGAAACATCCATAGTAATGGCCTAGTCTGCAACCGCAGCGTTTGAACACGTTCACCTTAACACCTGGGATATGCTGCGAACATGGCCTGGCACTAATGCACAGGCCCTAGCTGACGAGTGAACCTAATGACAGCTACCTCTTCCAACGCTCATGCCCGAATATATCTTGGTCCCAGGGCAAATCTTATATACACGGCAACAAAGTGTGCCTAATAGGGCCCGATTCAAGGAATCAAACTATCGACTTGTCAAGCCTACCCTGCCATATGTGCCTGACAGTGTATACTACCCATGTGCTATCTCCAACCCTTATTTCAAGGTGGCTACAATAGCCGCAGATAACCCACTCAACGTGGCTATTGGTGGAGCAGAGAGAACACGCTAATGTAACCCCGCAATATGGAATACCTAGGATCCTTTAGCCCACAGGGTGCATCTTGTGCGAGCGGCGCCGAATGGCATCTCTTCGGATTTGATCCTCCAACTGAGTCAAGAGTTTATCGACCTGTTAGCCGAGGTTAGGGAAAGGTATTGCCTAGGCAAGAACCCCCGACCTTACCATAATAGTAATTTATGTTGGTTATTTGACGCCAATAAGGCAACTAGCTCCAATCGCGGATACGAGCTCCTGCATTCTCAAACTTCAAGAAGGCTTTTTGCTCGGGCAGAATCTACGACTACAGGTGTGGTACAACATCTAGGTGTCGCATCCTATCTGAAGAGATCAACATCACTATTGCCCCTGGTGCGCATGTTCTGAACTTAGGTAACGTCATAATGTAATGAACAAACGGCCAGTCTCTATCCACTCTACCTTGAGTGAATCGGATTGATTAATACAACCAGCAGGAAGCGTCATACTATCTAGTTCTATCGTTGTAGATTACATCAACAAGTGACTTCCAAACCGTGAATGCCCAAGCCGACGTATTGAACACCCTCCTGTTATTGTAGGTGAATGGCTGGCTGGGAGATGTGTGGGCGTGTATAGGATGCCGAAGGACAAGGTAGTTGGCCAAATACGGAGGGCTCCTGGAACCGAGCCACTTCGTACATTGTAGCCATACAGATACTTGTTCATTGTCCATGGTTCATCTCATGACTGCTAGAAATAGCCTTCATCTAGAGTACCATTGATGACGGCATTCCATCCAGGAAGGCAGGGCACCTCAAGCACAGACGGAGCAGGAAATAGACCGTGTTGGATCTCGGGAAATTCCTCAAAGGGCTGTTCCATTGAGTCGGAGAAGTCACCTGGGTTCCTAGCAGGCAAGGCATTGGTTGTAGTCGAATGGGCTTGACTGTTCTGGAGAACAGGGCTGTGTTGATTATGTATATCATCATTCAGCATACCAACCTCCTGTGAGCCAAGGTGAGGAAGTAAAGGGTCTGGATCAGTATGTGGCTTCTGCGCTAACCGTGCAGCCAACGCCTGAGCCCGGAGTGAGCAAAGACATCTCCAGATGCTGCTATTGCCGATCGTGGTGCAAGACGTCGCAGAGGGATCCAGGTTAGTCGCGCAATGCAGGATATCATTAACCAGGTCCCAGACACGATCGGTTTCCGGTGTGCAAGAGCTCATACCGAGACAGCGGAGAACATAGGCAAGAGCATACCACTGGGTATATATTTTAAATAGCCATGTATATTGGCTGAAAACCCCCGACTGCTGCAGAAGATGGTAGCTACTGTTTAGGACATCACACGCGGCTTTGAACGAAGGCTTTGTGGAGTAGTCACGACCACTCGGTAGTTGGCCTTGTCTTTCCCGATATATTTCCTCTCGTATGAGTAGCATGAATTCCATCTTCTTGCAAGCTGTGAGGTAATGTTGGCATGCAAGGTGAGAAAGATGATATGATGGACGGGAACTTGAAGAAAGGGTGCTGTTCAACCAGTTCTTATAGTCATCAATGGTTTTGCGCTTGGCTGCGATATCACCCAGGGTATCCTTTGAGCGTATGCCCAGTATTGGGTGCAAAAGTCTAGTGACTTTGATTTGGCCGATGCAGAAAGACATTTCGGACCACTCCTCAGATTCTGTTGGCAGCTCCTCCATGCTTGGGTAGAGCTGATCATCATTGACGTTTAGTGGAAGTCTTGGCCCATGGTTAAGTAAGTCGGCTGTTAGCTCGAAACCATGATCTTCTGGTGACCGAGAATCTAGTATACAAAGGTGCCACCATACGCGCAGACGAAGCTCTGACTCAAACGGGCTTAAATTTAAGGAGCCACCGTCTCGATGTAAGCCAATAGACCGAGCTAATCGAATGGCAATCCCATTAAGAACCCAAACACCACGTCCAGTTTCATGAACACGTAGACTAGTCTTTCAGCAATCGACCATTAGTGTTAATGGAGCAATTGTATGACATATAATGCCGTGACGTACCAAGAAGATGGCGAGCGCTTGCAAGGCAGGCAGTTCTGGTTGGTCTAACAACTCCCTTCCAACTAGGATGTGGTTCAGACCGAATTTAAAGCGTTCGAGGAGCTGTGCCCTATTCCATGATAGTTCAGCGGCGTCTTTTTCAGTCATACTTGTAAGAGCGGCGAAGGAAATGGCAAATATCAGAGCTGACATCGATTTACCGGAACCCATGGGATCTAATATGGTCGCAATTATGGCGGATTGCGCGGTTGGTATATGAAGAACTTTTAACACTGGATCAACATTCTTGACATAAATCGCCCAAAGTTGCAACGCATCGCGTGGCTCTGGGTAATGATGATGATGCAAACTTGATAAGGGAGGAGTTACTAATTGATGAGACCCGTATCCTAGTACCCCGTGCTCAGGCCGAGAGGTTTTAGTAGGATCGGTGGAAGTTGACCTCATATGTTCTTCGTCATGCAAAAGATCTTTAATATTAGGATTGTTTACGTAGTGGACGTGTTGGCCATCGTTCAGTAGCAATTCCCAGGGCTTGGTAGATCGTTGCTCGGGCGCAGTCGGCGCTCTGGCCTTTGGCTCTTGGGGTACAGGACGGTCGTTATCTAGCGTATCTTGTTGGCCCTGGTTCTGACGTATGTCTAAGAGTATTTCCTCCAGCCGGTCCAGTCGGTCCGTAACCGCTTGCAGGCTTGTCGTCCTTCGAGATCCGTCACCGGTTTCTCTGCTAGGGTATACACAGGTCCAGCCCGCCCTGGCACAATTCGTACATGGCACACCTCGGTCACATCGGACCTTGCGCCGGTAGCAGCAAAGGCATGACCTTGAGCCTAGGCGGGGTGGGGGTGGGGGTGACCATCGAGGATCCTGGTGGGAGGAAAGCTTTTTCTGTACCTTTGGCATGCTTGGCAAAGCTCTCGACACAGGAGAGAGACAGGGAACAAAATAAAAATAAAATCTTATATAGTACACACTACGCAAGGAAAACCTACAGTGGCACTACGAAGATAGGTATATATCATGACCAAAGCGCAATTTGTCATCTCGGACTCTCGGCGCCGAAAAGACCGCCCTGGAACCAGGATAAATATGCTTCCTATGATTGCTACCATGGGTCAGGTTCTATAATTGTTTTGCTGGCATGAACTGGGAAAATATACAGAAGAGTCCAAGTTGTTGCCCTTCTCTTTTCAGTCCAGTAGTTGACAAGCTGTTACAAAGCTCACAAGTTTGATAAGTTCTATATTGGTTTATATACAGTCATATGACAAAAGTCTACGTAATTCCGCGCCGCGCGACGCGCGACCCAATATTATACCTCATCTTTTTAATCACCTAAGTCATGCCTTGCACACCTTTACGGTCTACTAGTTCTAATAAAACTATTAGACAGGAATTGGAACCATTTCAACATGGAATTATAGTTGGTCGATATCTTGCAGGCCAGAAAAAGGCTGATATTCAACGCGCAATGAATTTGCCGTATACAACAATTCAAACTACTATTGAAACATATCAGACCTCTACGGCTGGAACTGGCTCTCCTCGCTCCGGACGGCCAGAGATCCTTTCTGATGCTGATAAGCGATATATTCTTTTACAAATTAAGCGGGATCCCTTTATAAAAACAGAAGATATCTGCAAATTACTTGATAAGCCTATTTCCGCACGCACTGTTGCGCGTATGCTAAAAGAATCTGGGTATGGTCATTGGAGAGCGCAAAAAAGACCTCAGTTAACTGAGGAAATAGCTAAACTATGCTAACAATGGGCATATACGCGCAAGGATTGGACATACAAGCAGTGGAGTAAGATTATTTGGAGTGATGAATGTTCTGTTGAGCTTGGCAGAGGAAAGAAAAATCAATGAGTATAGCAGCTCAATTACCTTAACGAAAAATGGAAAAAAAAGTATATTGTCCCTTACACAAACGGAAAAGGAATATCAATTATGATTTGGGCAGCAATCTGGGGTGGTAATTATACAGAAATCTATCGAATGAGTAGGGATGAGAAATCTGCCCAAGGGGGGTATTCTTCACGCTCCTATTTGGAAATTATTGAAGATTATCTACCTGCTATATAAGAACCTGGTATAGAGTTTATGCAAGATAATGCTTCTATCTATACAGCTAATATTATTAAAAATTGGTTCGATGAGAGTACTATGTCTCTTGTTGACTGGCCCCCATACTCACCCAATTTAAACCCAATTAAGCATAGCTGGGCTAAGCTTAAAGAGCGTATATATATGCTTTATCCCGACCTCGAGTCATTTGATGGGACTAAAGGCCAATTGAAAGAGCAATTTTATAAGGCAATTGAGGATGCATGGGAGAGTTTAGGAGATGATTATTGTGATTCCTTAATAAGGTCTATGGAAAGCAACGTGTGAATTCACTTTTAGAAGCAAAAGGGTGGTATACACGCTACTAATGTAAAATAAAATATATACTATTATTTATATGCTATATAGCTATCACGTAGTTAAATATTTTATAAAAAATAATAATATCTGATTGTTTTGTGTGAGATTGTGATATTCCGATTATAATATATATTTTGGTAGCTACGGGAAATTACGTAGACTTTTGTCCGAGAACTATATATCTCGTAGGGCTATACTAATCTCCTCCTAGCTACGGTCTTGCTCATTCAGTTCAATGCACTCACTGATACACGCTGAACTATCGCCTTCCCTTCTCATTACCATCTTCGTTTTTGGATCGGTAGAATGGCATCCTCAACATGATTAGGCAACCTGCTGCTCCCAAGTACACGATGCCAGTAAATAGTTGGACCCTCAGGTAAGGTTTAGGCATAGTCTCACTATCGCGAAGTTGTACAGCAACTGCCTCTGCTACTGCTGTTGGAGGACAAAGAACAAGCCATAGAATGCTAAGGGCAGCAGGAAGCTCCTGAATACCCACGATTTCTGCAGCAAGTGGCGCAGCTGCGGCCCACAAGGTACCAGCGAATAACCCAGCAGCGATGGCAAAGAAGTATAGCAGCCCGAGAGACTCTGCAAAGACCCAGATAGTTAGGCACAATATGCCTGTCAGAGTAGAAGCACCGAAAGCGACATTAACGCGCCCAAGATAGTCGCTTAGTAGCCCAACACTGGGCCGTCCTATTGCCTGGCCTAAATTGAGTAGTGCGCTGGCGAGACTAGCTTGGTTATGTGTGAAGCCGAGCGCAACCGCGTAGCTTGACAGACTGAATAATAGGGCTATGTATCCCATCGCACTCAAGAAGGACCATAGTAAGAATGTAAGAAAATCTAGCCGTAGCAGCAGTGGTAGACTAAAGATTGGTGCGTGTCGCATGTTAGACCGTGAGGAGCCAGGCATCCGCAGGAGATTTGCGCACACCAGGTTGACAACGAAAGATATAATACCAAGGACACGCATCGCCCATGGAAAGCCCAAGGTCGGTATCATATATCCAACGGCAAGCGAATAAATCAGCCCCCCCATCCCAGACCCAGCTGCTGTGATCCCATTTACTAGACTGCGTCGTTTCTTGAACCAGTGGGAGACGATTCCCACGGACCCACAGAAACAAAATCCCATTCCAATTCCAAAACAAACACCTTGTGAGAGAAAGAGCTGCCAACTATTACCCACAAATGATGTTGAGATCAAGGAGACGGCCTCGAGAACTGTGCCAATGTTGAGGACAAATTGAGTGGAGATTCTCCTATCTAGGTATGTGGCAAGAGGAGCGATAAGCATAGCGCAAGAAATGCTCAGGCCACCAACAAAGGCATACTCCAATGCTGTTGTTCTGGGAAATATATCGGACGAGAGATAGTAGGATAGAAACACTCCATACGCCTAGAGGGAATATCAGCTTGAGTTGATACCTGCATTTTCCTTGTTTGCCCCTACACTGTTAATACCCCATGAGTGAGCATTTATCAGGAACGTGCATACCACACACACCCAACCATACCCGCCTTCGGGGGTTGACCGAGAGTCATCCTGCTGCGTTTGGGGCTCTGTTGAATGTAGTGATGTAGGAAGAAACGCGCTCTCTGCCTCTGTTACTGCTGTTGGACGAGGGCCATGGTACATATTGTGGGCAGTGTTATGCATTCTGATAATAACGCAATAGTTGGTCACAGAGGGTCGCAGCAAGCCGCCAGATTGGGATTTTACCAGGTTTTCCAAAGCAGAGGATGTGAAGTTGGAGTTGAGTGAAGCGTTATTTTATCCAGACCTTTTAAGACCAAGGACCTCAATGGTAAGGAGTAATTCGATTCGGAAGTTTGAGATTTTTCAGCCGGGAAAGACTTTCATGACATCTCGGCACCGATGGGCCGCGTGGTTTTGATACTGCTCAGCATCTTCATATCGGCGCCGAGATGCCGAAAGACGATTCCCTATTGGATGGACCACCAGGCTCCATATACAATGCACTTATAGAAGTATTAAATCATTGTCTAAGACAAAATCACCCACTAATTTGTTTAGTGACTTGAAGGAAGCTCAGGCACGCCGGCTCACATGTCCTCATACACCAACGTGAAGTATTCGAATTGGTGCATACTGTTCCTTGATATAGCAGTTGATAACGCGTCTAAAGGCTTCCCATGGGATGTACAGCGGGGTCTATGGTCTAGCCGATACGTCGGATGCCAGTGCAAGATTGAGGCATGCCATGCCTTCTTTTTGCTTGCCCATTTAACCAGCATACCACACGTATTCTGAGCCGATGAGACATGCAAACAGTTATGGCTTTGGTGTACGAGCCCAAACGAAGTAAATGTCGATAAGTTCAATGGGAACGACTCGACGTGTTATCTATCTTGACGATACCATAGGCCATTGCTAGAACGTGACCTGCTGTGCACGTAACTATCTTTTGTCATGGGTTTTGCAGCACAAGAGAGAGGCTGGGCTTGGCTAACAAGTACCAAGCATAAATACCTATATTTCTTGGGTGGCTTTCAACATTGGCTGCAAGGTTTCATATTCTTGACATCATAGTCAATCCAGCCGGTTTCTCTGCATATCATGTCGGTGAAAATCGAAGAGTCCGAGTGCTGAGAGGTGATTTGGTAGTAGACATACGTAGGTGCCTTGCAACCACTTCAAATGTCCAGCACTGTGAAGTACGGAATGCACAAGGTCCTAGCTCCACACCAATGCTAGCAGGGCGAGAAATTCGCCTCCTTGTGGGGCCCTTGGGCGATTCAAGTTGCGAAGAACTGCAGAGAAAACATCGTCCCCCTCACCTCCCATAGTGAATTTGGACACGTCATTGGCCCTCTTCAGAAGCAGAAACTTGCCGCCTGCATCGTGGAGTGCCCGACTAATTCCGGAAACAACGATAGTAGAGAGCTATAGAGCGCTTGAATTCAATACAGTCAGACCTGGGTGCAGTTCGAGACAAGCCAATGGGATGAAAACCGGCGGGGATGCTATTGATGTCTACTTCGTGTCCATCCCACTGCCGATCATTCAAATCATGGTTTGACTCCACCTCTGAGCTCTGGCGCGACGTTTTGCCCAGCCTCATCTTCACCCATTATGAAAATGCCCCATTTCGTCCAGGATCTCCAGACAGAGTGGAGTTTTCCTCTACTGGTAAATGGATCGATGTCATTGTTCATCAACAATCCGTACCATTTTATCTTGTAGTCTTGAGAACTGTCTTGCCAGAGATGTTAGTTACCGCTATTTGATGACTTTTGCGGAGCTCGACAGTCGGGTCGTCACAATCATGTACGGAATGAGGGGGCAGACATCCTCCTCAATATCTTGACCTCGACATGAATTTTACTCTTGAGTGGACGATTATTCAATTGCGCAGATAAACCAGACCCACTGATGATCTTGATACGTGGATCCAATAAGCCCTAGCACGGACGCCGGTGGGTGTCCTAATTTCCAATCCATGAGCTGCACAACATCGGGCGTCGCTTATTGGTAGTGTCCGATTTCCAGGACCCATGAGAGAGCTGAGAAAGAGCTAGGTTTCTCTCCAGCTCCGCCAGCCTTAATGCCGTGGCAGACAAACGCAGGGTTTTTGCAAGTGTGTGTCATGAATAGGTGCAATCGTTGCGGAATTTAGCTGATCTGAAACCTCAGAATTTTGTGTTAAGACTCCCCAAACATAAATAGAAGGGTATTTCTCGCAGATCTCCCTCTACTGTTGCATTAGATTAGTATCTAACAGAAACAATAACTCCTGGCTACCACTGAGGTTTGTGGGTTGTCTCCATGTAATCTTCGCTCCACGGTGTATTAACCTGATTCAAAGATCCTACTTTGTCTTATATTTCAAGATGTCTGGCCGCAAGGTAGGGTAGACCCTGACACTTATTTCCTTTGAATTAAGCAATGATGAACACTAATCCTGAAAAGAGAATCCTCTACACCTACAAGCGCATTGAAGTTTGGGAGGAGTATGATGAACAAGCACGAAGGTGAGCGTTGCATCCTAAAGACTGCTTGAGTTGCATTAACCCCCCTCTGAAGTATCATCCAGGAGGACACTAGCACAGAAAACTGGATCTGCAACAGAGCACTCCCTCCTACCTGCTACCCTCCGTAAGTGATAGGTGATTTCCTGCTGCAACATCTTGCGTGCCCTGGCTGACTGTGCATGGTCTATTAGCCCGCTTACCGTAGAGTCAATTGAGAAACTCAAGAATCTGACTAATGGTATTGTTGTGGAAGAAATTGAGGAAGATTAATGGACTTGACCTGGATGTGTAACTTTGCAAATCATTGCCTACTGCAGCAAATTTCGCTTTATATACATGTCGAGAAATGGCCGGATCTCCAATACCTACTTATATCCAATGAGCTCCAGTATCAGCACTTGTCACTTTCATGTGTAAAATGGCCAATCCCACAAAATAGCAACACTGCAGGATATCAATGACAAAACAAATCTCGTTTTCCGTTTGTCCACCACAGATGATTTTCACGTGCCTGATCATGTGAGATCGTGATTGATGGCTGCAAAGTCACGGGACGCCCTCTTGGTCTGGACAGCGCCAGTGATGTCATGGCTTGAGATAGGATCAAAAGATGGAGACTGAAAGGATTTATAGTCTAGGGTACATCCAAAAAAAACCAGGACATGGTTCATATAGCAATACTACGGTGGCTATTCCGTTGAAGATATCGTCGCAGGAACCACAGCCACATCACTCACGAACTGTACAATTCGGGATCGACTCTCCATTCAGGATATGGCGGCCACAGCCCCCAACTACTGTAGGATTGAAGATTATGGCATCATCGGGGATATGCACACTTGTGCCCTCGTGAACAAGAATGGTGGCCTTGACTACATGTGCTGGCCGGTGTTCGACTCCCCATCGATCTTCTGCCGCATTTTAGACTACAACAAGGGTGGTCATTTCACTATCCGACCGGCTGAAGATGTTAAACCGTTGAGCAAACAGCGCTATAGAGCTTGTACAAACGTCTTAGAGACGCGCTGGATCCACGAGGATGGGGTGATCACGCTGTCCGATTATTTTCCTGTATCTAGCAAAAAGCCGTCGCTTCCGAGGGATGCCGCCTCAGCCTGGTGCTCCTGTGATACTGCAGCGAATGGTGCTGAGGGCAAAAACTGTCGCTCAGCGGTGGTTAGGAAGGTCGAATGCGTTCGCGGTCAGATGGATATGGTGATTGAAGTCTTCCCTGCATTCAATTATGCGCTTGAGCAGCATGCCGGTCGATGGCTAACTGGTGGTGATCGCGGCAATCGGCTGAGTGCCTATCTGTTTGAGAGCGCTACGCAGAGCATGCAGCTCAGTATCCTTACTAGCCCTGACCCATCCGTTGAGGGATCAGGTACTACCCCCGAGATCTCATTTGAGATCCAGGACAGACCGGGATTGAAAGGGCCCGGTGTTTTTATGAGAATGACAGTGCTAGAAGGGCAGTCTGTGACATTCATGCTACACGACAGGGAGAAAACTCTCCCAGATGCGAATTCTCTGGGATTCTATCTGCATATGTTGGAGCAAGAGACTGCTGGATTTTGGGCCCTGTGGATCAATCAGTGTACGTTCCGAGGCCGCTACCGTGAGCAGGTGGAAAGAAGCCTGCTGATACTCAAATTACTAACGTACAAGCCTACGGGTGCTATTGTTGCATCCCCTACCTTTTCTCTCCCCGAGAGCATCGGCGGATCACGGAACTGGGATTACCGATACTCTTGGGTGCGTGATGCCGCGTTTGTCGTCTATGTGTTCCTCAAGAATGGATATCCAAAAGAGGCAGAGTCGTATATCAATTTTATCTTTGACCGTGTTTTCCCACCGGTGAACATTGAGTACTACACCAACAAACCGTTTCTCCCAATCATGGTTACAATTCATGGAGAGCATGAAATTCCCGAATCCGAGCTCGACCATCTGGAGGGATACATGGGCAGTAAGCCGGTACGAATTGGGAATGGGGCTGCTAGCCACACCCAGTTAGACATATTTGGAGAGCTTATGGATAGTGTTTACCTGTACCATAAGCATGGCCGTCCCATTTCCTATGACCAGTGGATTGCAGTAAGACGGATGATCGGCCACGTGATTAATGTGCTTCATGAACCAGACAGGTCAATCTGGGAGGTAAGAGGGAAGCCACAGAACTTCGTATATTCGAAGATAATGCTCTGGGTTGCATTGGACCGAGCACTCCGACTGACGGAGAAGCGCTCGAATTTACCATGTCCAGATCGGATTGAGTGGCTTCGTGCTCGAGATGACCTCTACGATGAGATAATGGCGAAGGGATACAACTTCAAACAGAATTGTTTCTCCATGAGCTACGAAAGTCCAGATGTCCTTGATGCAGCGGTCCTGATTGCCCCACTTGTTTTCTTCATTGCGCCCAATGATCCTAGGTTCCTGAGCACGCTCAAGAGAGTGATGCTGCCCCAGGGTAAGGGTGGACTATCAGTGGCAAACATGATCTCTCGATACGATCATACAAAGGTTGACGATGGTATGTCTCCTCAAATGAATTCACTATGATCGACAGCGTAGCTAATCTGATAAATGCCAGGCGTCGGAGGTCGTGAGGGCGCTTTCGTAATGGTCACCTTTTGGCTAGTGGAAGCCATGATGCGTGTTAGTACTTCCTTGCTGATAACGTATAAAAGAAGCTAACAAAATCAGGCCTCAAAAGCAATATCCTACAATACGGATGATCCATTTTACCAGCAGCTACAAAAGTTGGCGATCACAAATTTCGACAATATGCTTTCGTTCGCGAACCACCTGGGCATATTCTCCGAAGAAGTGGCCATCTCTGGCGAACAGATCGGCAACACTCCGCAGGCGTTCAGTCATCTGGCTTGTATCAGTGCTGCAATGAACTTGGGTAGGGGGTCATTGTAACGGAATTTGTTTGTATTACTGGCAGCTCCTGCTCTTTGTATGTATGCATATAGTTTTATTTCGTATGTAATTAGTATTACTGATATTGTGAATGAAGTCATAAAAGTCCAACCAATCAAACTAGGGCATGGAACATAAAGTATTGAACGACAACAGACAATTTAACTGGATCTTCTGTTAGTCGGAAAGAACACACAAATTCAATTAGCTGTAATCACCGCATTCCCATCGGGCACCTTGGTTTGGTATTCCAGTACCAGCCGAACGTCCTTGCCAGGTTCCAATCGGACGAACCACTTAACCTCGCCATTTCTCATCATCACTGCTTTCCCCTTACCCCGATCCTTTTCCAGCGCCATGTCCATCTCACTGCCTTCCTTCTCCAAGCCCTTCGGCTCTAACACCTGAATGCGCATCTGTTCGTTATCCTTAAGCGGAATCTGATCAGAAACAATCATATCGATCGATGTGCTCTTCGTGTTCTTCACCCAGCAGCTCCGGCGGAATACAGCGGCCTTTTCCTTGCTGATATACCCGGTAGAAAGTTTCCGAACGGTCGGTTTGGCATATGTTACTAGAACATTAGGATCCACCCCAAGGGAGATGCTGAAGAAGTCATTCGGTGCACAATTCGGCAAGGTAGAGGTCCCCAAAAAGTTCCCATCCACCGATATTCCAGTCTTCCCGCGCAGTATATTGACAGAAGAGGTGTTCCGGGCCCGAGCACGAAGAAATGCAGCGGCACGTATCTTCGGAACGATGACATGTGTGAGGGTCAAGGATTGCAGGGTCGACTGGGCAATAAGGTGGCGCCGATGACTACTAGAGGGAGCAAGGGTGCGAAGACCAGAAAGCTCATAGGTTGTGGTGAGACCATAGTTCTGTGCAACCGAATCCTGTCGTTCTAAACTAGGAGACGAGATGGTTTCAGTGTCGCTGTCGCTGTTATCGGACTCCCCCTGTTCCGAATTATTGCCCCATCCTAGCGCTCTTCGAGCTGAGGGAACCCAAGACGAGCGAGGTTCGCGCGGTGCTGGGTTTGGTGCGTGCGAGAACATCGCCGCCGCAATTGGAGCTTGTGGTGCCATAGCCTGCTGGGCCTGGGCTTGAGTTTGTTGTTGCATCTGTTGGGCCAACTGATGTTGTTGCAACTGCTGAGCAAACTGATGTGTGCTTGATTCTTGTACACTTCGTGCGTTGGCCAATATTTGGGCGCGAGCGCGTGCTTGGGCATCGGGAGCTGCGGCATATATGCCTGTGTTGCTCGCCATGGGGTTTGGCTTTATCTCAGCTGGGCTACGCAAAACATTTTGCCAAGAAATTGACTTAGGGTCCGGAATCGAGCAAGTTGTGACATGCCAGGGCTGGAGAATGGGAATGGGTTCATCAAGACCTGAGAAGGCTGCGTGGGACGTGGAAAGGGTGATTCTGACGTCCTTCCATGTCTCTGAGCTGTTATTCTGGAAGTCCGCATTGTAGATTAGCGATGCGGTGGAAGCCGGGGTATTGATCTTCAAGTTATACCGAGGCACCCAGTTCGGACCAGGGACGATATACGTCAAGTCCATCGTAACTTCAATCAGCTGGCCACTATCTGGTACATCCTCAGCCACTGAGGCAGCCGACACATGCCCGTCAAGATAGACCTTGACTTGTCCGACGCGGTCCGTCCAAAACTGCTTTTTCTCATTTCGATCTCGATGTTGCTGAGCCCATCGTTCCTGTCGCTCTTTCACACGCTTGTCCCGCAGTTGCCGAACCTCTTTCAGTGCAGCCTCCTTAGCCTTAGTATGAGCCGACTCCAACCGCTCTCGCTTCCGCTTAACCCTCTCAAGTGCCTTCTCTCCATCGGCGATCTTAACATCTGTATCCCTCGCGCGATCCCCCTCCGTTTTCCTCTGCCGAAGATACATCTGCAGAAAATCATCTAGCTTACCCGGATCAGAATTGGTTGCCTCAATGCTCTTCCCATAGCCCACAAGAAATTGCAAGACGAACAGCGATGCAGATTTATCATCCTGAGCCTTAGCAAGAGAGGTGCTCAAGCCCTGCTCTTCCTTACGAATAGCCCGAAGCTCCGAGTCATCGATATCGACGCCTTCTTCGTCGGCTGCCATATCTTGATCAAGGTCGCTTTCCCCTTCGACGGTGAGCTCAGGATAAACATCGTCAAATTTTTCCCTCCGAGACACGACCTCTGTTTGCATGTCTGTTATTGTGGCTGGACCGGAACCGTCGATCTGGACAGAGTCCAGGTCCACCTTCGGGTCTAGGCCTATGATTGTAATAGCATTCTGACCCGGCTGCTGCATGTCTTAGCACATGGTTGGAAGAGCTCTAAGGCACACCACTGACATGAATAGTTGTGCGGATCTCACGCGTGATCGTCGCCCTTTTCGGGGTGAGTATGACTGATTTAGTCGGGAGGTTGGAGATTTGGATCTCTGATTCATGGAGATCAGCCATGGTTATGGGACAGCAAAAACATAAGTATCAGCAGGATTGAGAGAAATGAAACACACTTGAACCAAAGGAAGGAAGATATACAAGGCACTGTTGAAGAGAGATCGAGTAAAATGCTGGGGACACGAGGCCTTTAAATACACAAAACGCAAGGCATCAACGGTGAGAGCCTTAGCATAAATCGTGGTTGCACAACGTCACATGCGCTGACTCATCCACCTATGCGATTCTACACGTGACCTGTATACACCCACCGCCACTGATATACAAAAATAGATCATGGCTCACGAAGTATTTACACATCGTGAGACAGCTTAGGATCTTATACTAGTTACAATACAAACCTATCACAACTGCATGGGAGCACTGTAGTTTGAATAGGGTCTGGAGAGGTAGATGTTTGAACGAGAAGGATACAAGGCTTGCCTTATCTGGATTTGTCTCTAAAGGCATGGAGGCAGCTATGTGCTTAAATGCTCTTGATGTTTCTCAATATTAAGGGGAGTTATTGATTACATTGCCTCATATGCACCGGCCTTCATGGCCTATAGCCGACCGTCAAATGCTATACCAAGCGAAAAATCTCTCTCTTGTGCACCCATCCCTCCTTGACATCGAAAATTTCCCCTTCCATAATGCCATCTACTACACTGGGTCCGACATATTGCCAGTGCACACCATCCTTCTGCCGAGACACAACTTGCGGAAGTGTACCTCCCAGAAAGACACATACCGTGTCTCCAGGGCTGGTCTCGCATGGCACCATCGCCATCCGACCGTTTGTGGTCAGTGCGAAACTTCTTCCTGGCCATCGAATCATTATGAGATTTAGATAGCCCCGCCAGAACTGATGCAGGTCGAGAAAATATTCCGCCGTGTCAAGATTCACAGGCACTGAATCGGCCTCATTCCTATTCTCTTCATTTATAGAAAGTTGGTCTAAGAAGCCCACTAATCCATCTAGAACATTGCCGTCTGGACGCTTAGAGAACTGCGCTGAATCGAGCCAGTCACATTGGCCGATTAGAACCCCTAAAAGGCGCTTCTGGGCGTTGGCACTGTCGGGGATGTAAGACGAACAGTCCTGAATGGCTTGTAGAATTCTATGCACCTGCAACACAGTCGAATTATTGTCGAATACCAGGCTGAGTGGAACAATCTCTTGGACCCTATCAACAGATATCCCTGCAATATGGAGGACTGTGTCATCATCATCATTAGCCATAAGAGATAGGCCACTGGGGGATGATGCCGTGGTCGTTCCAGCTGGTCGACCAGCCCTGTAGCCTATGACGGGAAGATACGCATAATTCCAGCCGCTACCCCAGGGCGGACACCATGAAGGGGTAGCTCCACGGGCTACATTTGGAGGGAAACGCATTGATGGCCAATCGTTGATCCTCTCCAAGCATTGCCGGAAGAACTTTGCGTGAACCACGCCATAGTTATTTTTAACCTCGTCGGAGTAATCCACCACCATCTTCTCACGCAGGGCCTCCGGTACCATGTCTCGAACTGCGTACACATAGTCGACCTTCACGGATGCTCCTTGGCTCTGCATAATATCCATCGTACCTTGAAGCCCATCGTTCTCCTTTTCGGTCTCTTCCAACCCAGCCTTCAACCGGCGTGCATTCCGGATGAGTCTAATACCATTTGTTGACCGGCTCACCAGATCGTCACCCATTGTTTTAATGTGCAAGCCGGCGATATTACCGACAAAAATAGATTTTGATGTGGCGATGGCAAAATTAACGATGACAGCCCAATCAATCTGCGCCGTGCCGCATAAAAACACACATTCGCGCGCTAGGACGACCTCCTGAACGATCCAGAGTCGCTGAAACCAGGCTCGACTGTAGAGCAAGAACACGGCACGCCAAAGCGAGTCATCAGGATGAGGGAATCCTTCAGATACGATGTCGTCTGTGCTTAGTGGTCTCCACCCTCGTTCGCTCTCCTTCAATGCCCATATTTTTTCAGTAAGCTCAGGCAACAACGCGCACGCCAGGTCGCTCTGGTCAGCTGCTTCTCCCAGCCAAATCAGGACCTGCTCGGCACATGAATAGAGCTCTCCCATTCCTGCAACCTGGTGCGCTTTCTCCACTGCATCCGTTTGATTGATGCAGATGGCGTCCACCCATATCCACCCTTCTCCAGAATATGAGTAAATTCCGCGAAGTGCTTGCCCTAGAGTTCGAGAAATACGGAATTGTGCGCCATTGCAGCTGCTGTCCTCCGTTTCTGGTGCCGTACCCCACGCGTATGATAAGGCTTCATATTCAGGGGCCTCATAAATGGAGAATATCTCCAGACTGAACTTAATCTGCGGATGTACCCCGACGATCTTCAGGAGACGGAACTCATCCGGCTCGATGTGCGTATAGACGTAGCGGGGTGTTTCTCCGTCCATATCATTTTCCATGTTTTTTTGAGGTGGGGGAAGACGGATTCTTTGTAATGGCACTGGTTAGGAAGCGACTGATAATCAATAGGGTGAACAACCTGCTTGGCAGCACCCGGAAAGGATAGCTTGGGGCAGTGCTAATTTAGCCAGGCGTTTCAACGAATACGATTGAACTAATCTAACTAGGCATGGCTTAGTGTTGAGCGTCATAACTGCGCTGAGCAGCTAGTGTCTTCCTGGCTGACGTGTCGCTGTTTGTCTTTGCAGCCTCACTCCGACACTTGTATAAATATAAGCTACAGAATGAAGCTCTAACTAACTAACGTGAATAACTATCCTTATTGTCTTCGTGACAAATTCATCTTATTACCAAGCCTAGTTTCATCTTGTCGCCTGCATGGTGCTGAAACATCGACATTGCATCCTTTTCCCCAGTTTGAACAGCTAGAGCTCTGCAATCTAGTCATAATCCACGTTTAGTATCTATGCTAGGTGCTTGTACGAATGTCTGAATTACATACTGAAGAACTCTTTTGACAAGATTGCTATCTTCAGGCGGGGAGGGAGTTGGGTACCAGCCATAAACTGTCGATACATGCAGTTGCCTCGCATGACGGCTGTATAAAAGCGAATTGGCTTGGCTCAAAAGATGACTTGAATTTTAGCGCTGAAGAAGGCCTTGAGCAAGTAAGAGTATGACGGATTTCTCTTCACTCCGGGTCGGAAACCCTCGGACGTGCGGCCAATTTTTTCCTATTGGTCGGACACCGCCCAACTGGGTGATATCCCAATAATCCGCTAAAAGGCACAGAGGTAAGATGGAGAAGACGGACAAGATGTGACATACGCCAGTCAATGTGTCTGGATACTTATCACTGAATTCATGAGCGTCGCTTCACAAGTTTACAACTGCTCTCATCACTGGGTTGACCGCAAATCAACCGCGGCCATAGTTACCAGTGAGTCCTGTCAGTTATATATTTCTTGCTATTATATTTGAATGAATGTTTTCCTTTTTGATTTAGTCTTCTCTGAGCAGCGTCCATGCTTTCTTCAAGGGAGAGCTGCACAATGGACGGATGGTGGGTTATGGTGTGGGGACCCATGAAGATCTGGGCCTTGAAGACCAACAACCTTGGTTCGGATAAGCAACATGCATTAGTGCCGTCGTAGTGCCCAGTATGAGATCATGTCACCTACCACCAACTCGAGGTGTTATAAATCATGCTGGAATCTGTCAATTATAAAAGTTGAAAAGGGCTGCTTCCTTGAACCTCAGGAAGCCGGATCGATTTTTATTCTCTCAGGGCAAGCTTGCAGGAACAATCATGTCTCACCCAGTGCACGGCTATACACATAATGGACCCGTCGACTGCACCTTGCCTTTCGACACACAGGATCTGAATGGAAAAACCGCAATTGTCACCGGAGGTAAAATTCCAAGTGCTGTAATGTCCCAAGCTGTATAGTATCACTAATTTGAAGCAGGTGCCAATGGTCTCGGTGAAGCATATGTTCGCGCCCTCGTTGCTGAAGGGTATGTCATTCAAACCTCACCGGAATAAATGCCTAACATGGCTTTCAGAGTCACAGTCTGCATCGCGGATTTGAATGAGGACAAGGGATCGAAGTTGGAAGCAGAGCTGAAGGGGTTAGGACCAGCCCCAACCTCCCTCCTATCATTCAGCGTTTGCATATTAACCATAGCGAAGCACGAAATTTATCCAATGCAATACCGCCATCTGGGAAGACCAAGCTCGTCTCTTCCGCGAGGCCATCTCCTTTTCACCAGCAGGCAAAATCCACTACGTTGTCGCCAACGCGGGTATCCACCGACCAGATGAAGTCTTCCTGTACTCGGGCGACGACCAAGAGCCACAGAAGCCAGATCTTAGCACCATCGATGTTAACATTCAAGGCGCATTATACACAGCCAAGTTAGCATCCCACTACTTCATTAAACAGAACGGACAGCGCGCCTCACCAGAGCAAGAGGATACGTGTTTGATTCTTATTGGGTCTGGTGCAGCCTTTCTCGACTGCCCTCGCGCGCCTCAATACTGTGCCAGTAAATGGGCGATGCGGGGCATCATGCACGCTCTTCGCAGAACGACATTCTATTATGGAAGCCGGGTCAATGTCATCTCCCCCTGGTAGGTATCCCTATGAGTAGGGCCTGTGTGATGTACCTATTAACATATACATAGGTATGTGAAAACGAACATCCTCTCTGACGAGGCATTTGCCCATGTGTCCAACCAGGGGGTAGTATTTGCCACGGTTAAAGATGCCAGCCAGTGCCTCCTGCGCATTCTCAGCGATGCAGGTATCAATGGACACTCTTTCTTTATCTCGGGAAGGAAATGGGCTGCCCAGGGTTATATAGACTTGGATTTGGACGATTATGCGGGAAATACACTTATCCAGGAGATCCAGGAGGATCAGATGAAATCGGCGCCTGCTTCGCTGGGGCTATTCATATAGGGGGAATCGCAATGATTGGTTGTGATGCAAATGTAGAATGAACCTAACGTATATCGGATGAATACTACAATAATACCACCCCACATATGTGGATATATAATCGATCCTCAGTAGCATAATTGGAATCTTATTGCTTATTACCTACGCCGTACCGCGACGGAAAGCGCACAGGGGGAGAAAAGAAAGGAAAAAACACTGTCACGGAATATACAGGGCCAGGAGATAAAAGCATGGTCCGGTGAAGGAAGAAAGAAAACATAGTATGTCGATGCTTTCCCTGTTTCTCCCTGCGAAAACCCACTGATAGTGAACTTGTCAACCAGAAAGATACAGTGATTTAGTTACCTAGAGCAGTGTCTAGATGCTTTTTTAGTGGAGTAGTTTGAGTTTTAACTTTTGAGGGAACTCCAGCCTCCATCCAGTTTCTGAAGCCCAAGATATTTCCCAAAGCAAGTCGAAAAATACTACGGACAGGCCCACCAAACCGAACCATTTACCTCCACAATCATATACTAAGAAGGGCGATGCCACTCCGCATGCAAGACAAGGGCGGACCACCCAGAGTCTTCAGCAACACAGCCACACCAGCAGGGTAATCAAGTTGCATTAGTGCCGGGAGCTAAACACCCTAAGGGAGCCCGGAGATAATGGCCTATATCCGCAGTGGTCCAGTCATCCAACTCTCGGCAGATCTGCGGTATCTAGAAAGCCATCGAAGATAACTATAACTGATTTCTAGTGGCTTTGCTGCTCTGGGTGTGTTCCGTATGGTACGCCAATTAGGGTACGTCATTTAGCAAGGGTTTCCTGGTTTCGCACTATCGTTACTGCTCTCTTAGAAAGCCCGGCTCTATACGGGAAATTTTTGAACATTAACACATACAGGTCACAGATAAAATTTGATGAACTACACCAGCTAGTACATCCAAACGAATTCAGAACAAGCGCTTTCTACAGTACCCTCAAGGGTTCGGTCGACTTCAATATGGAGCCAAGATACCTGCCACGAACGTTAAAGCTGACCTACCATAGTTTAACCTTAATGTACGACGCATAGAGAACCAGACATAGCCACAAACGCTCTCGATATATCACTAGGCAACAGTGATACAGATCATATCAGCCAATACCGACGAACTATGCGGAAAGCACTTCCTCTGTCTTGGCATTGTCCCCCCCCCCCGCCCCGGGAGATCCGGAGCCACTGCAGGATGAGGTGCCAAGTCGGAGGCGAGGCTGTGCTCTCCATGGTTCTGCTTGGTAAGGCGCAAGAGGGAGAACTACAGTGGTGCTGTCAACGCAGCGGGTCTCAGAGATGACGAGTTTGTCTTGGCTTGCATAATACATTTATCTCGGTATGTGGCGGATGCCCATAAGGGTTTATACTGATGCCTGGAGTCTGTGGGTCGATAGTGGACTTTGTAAACGGTTGATTTGCAAATTTTGGAGTTGGTAGAAGCTTGGTATCTCTATCGGCTCATCCCTATGGTATGCCGATTATAAATCAACTATAAGGCATAAGCAGGGCATGGATGCATGGGAGGTATATATATCTCTCCTTATATGAAGTTGTATAGTGTACCAATCTTCAATAGCATAGACCAAGTCTTGTTATACTTAATTATGAGAATATATCTGGCCTGTCTACTCCTCGCATCTCTACTGGTCCTCCTCGAGCATGTTCAAGGTGATTAGCATCAATTGGGGAGCTTCCGTCATCCGGCATACCAACTAATACGAACAGGGCATTCAATACGTTCTTTGCCGTCGCAGAAGGAGGCCCGGCTGGAGTCAGTTGCCATACGAACACCATCCCAACATACTGCCACCAATTCCAAGTTTGATATCTCGTTCAGGATCCGAGGGCAAGATCATGACCTAACGCTTAAGCTGGAGCGGAACCCTTACCTTCTCGCACATAGCCCTCAAATCCAGTATCTTGATACGCAAGGAGCGGTCAAACGCAGTGAGCAATTTATTGAAGAAGATAAAAATGTTCTCAGAGGTGGAGTCTGGGTTGAAAAGACTGATCGGCATTGGGAAAAGGTGGGTTGGGCGCGGATATTCATCATTCAGGATGGAGATGAACCTTTGTTCGAGGGTACATTTACTGCCTTTTCGCAATACTATGACGTCAGGGTAGTCAGGGACACTAGGACAAACAATGGCAAGTCTTCTCCAGACTGCTACATGGTGGCATATCATTCTCAAGGGACAGATTTACGCCGTGATAAAGACGATGCAACTGCACGGTCCCGCTGCGCAGCTGACCAGGCGATACCTTATTCCCTGAACCCTGCGGCAGTAGCAGTCGACGCCTCTGAAGGGTTGCTTCCTGGTACCTTTTCTACTTTGGAAAGGCGTCAGTCAACCCTGACTACAGGTGATCTGGTCGACAGTATTGGTAATCGTGCTGGCTGTCCTACAACCAGGAGAGTGGCATTGGTCGGAATCGCAACGGACTGTTCCTATACTGCATCATTCGACTCTACAGAAAGTCTTCGCCGCAGCCTCATCAACATGGTCAATACAGCATCGGAATTATTTGAGAGCACTTTCAACATATCCCTTGCTCTACATAATCTGACAATCAGTGATGCAAATTGTCCGGCTCGTGCTTCAAATGCTGCTCCCTGGAATGTCGGATGCTCTGAGAACATGAATTGGCGGTTACAACAATTTTCGTCCTGGCGGTCCTCTATTAGCGACACGGAAAATGCCTATTGGACACTGATGACTGGTTGTCCATCGGGAGCGGAAGTCGGTATATCATGGATAGGCCAGCTATGCAGCTCTCAGTCGAACACCAACGTCGTAGCGCGGACATCCAACCAGTGGCAGGTATTCGCGTAGGTATTCGTGCTAGAATGGTATTGTTAGTAGTGACTGACATTTTCCATAGCCACGAATCAGGCCACACATTTGGTGCGGTCCACGATTGCGATTCCAGCGCATGCTCTTCCAGTGGCCAATGCTGCCCACTCTCCTCGTCCACGTGCGACGCGAATGCACGATACATTATGAATCCCTTTTCGGCGTCCTCGCAGACAGAATTCTCGTCATGTACAGTCGGCAATGTTTGCTCATTACTCGGGTCTCGAAACATGAGAACAAGCTGTCTTCTTAGCGATGCGAGTAATATACCCACGCTCACGGCTGGGGAGTGCGGAAATGGGATTGTTGAACCTGGTGAAGATTGTGACTGCGGCGAAAATTGTGGTGAAAATAGCTGCTGCGACGGATCAACATGTCGGTTTCGTGACGGTGCAGTCTGTGATGATTCAGCCGGGCCTTGCTGTACAAACTGCCAATTTGCATCGTCTAGCACAGTGTGTCGCGAGGGTACCGGAAGTTGTGATATTCAGGAAACATGCACCGGAAACTCCAGCTCTTGTCCTACCGATCGATATGCGCCAGATGGGCAAGCCTGTGGCAACTCGTCCGATCTATTTTGCGCTGGTGGAGAATGTACGAGCCGAGATATGCAATGCCAGCAGCTGCTTAACACCAATCGTACGGGCGTGTCATCCTGCAATAATGACTCGTGTACCCTCAGCTGCTCGGTTGACTGGTATGCATCTGGAGTGTGCATGGGCATGAACCGGCAGGCACGAGATGGGACTCCCTGCTCTAACGGGTTCTGTCGAAGTGGCAGGTGTCGGCCTGATAGTGGAGATAACAGCTCATGGGTGGACCGTCATCGCTCTCTGATCATTGGCCTCTCTGCTGGCATCGGGGGAGCATTGGTCCTTGCTATACTTCTAGGGATAATCATTTGCTGCTGCTCTCGTCGTAAGAAGGATCCGAAGAAGCATATTCCACCTGCAACACCCACCACTGTTCAGGTTCCCCGTGTACCTCCTGTCTACACTCCCGCCAGCCCTATCAGGTCTATAGCATCCCCAAATTATCGATATGCATGAACAATACCATTTCCGGGTACGGGAAGAATGACTGTTGAATATAAAATCATGATGCAATGTGAACACTATTTGAACGTTTATAATATCTGTTTCGAAAGACGTAGCAGGTCTAGCTATCTATTGTAGCCGAAGGATATGTCTCCAAGGAAGAGGCCTCTCCCCTCGTCTCATTCTCCAAAAGTTAGTCGAAACTAGCAGTTCTGAACATCCCCGGAGCAGCCAACCCCACTTTCTCGCAAATCCCTCTGTAACCTCCCAGTTCTTCGGGTCCGACGGCTCTCCCCACACGAGTAGCGTGGCGCCGGTGTTCCTGGTGTCCCAGAAAGCCATCAAATCATGGCATAGATCGTCGTCGTCGAATGTATCCCCCGCAGTGATAAGATTATCACGCATGTGTGGGAAGGGAAAGAAGTCCAGCCAGGGATGGTGCGGTACACTACGCTGAACCACAGTTGGGCGTAAACTCGGCGGGATATTATCCTCTTGGAATCCGGGCTGGACAAGATTGAAGATGGAGATAGAATCATCGCTTTTGGTCCAGTCATTGGTCATTCCTATGGCGCATATATTGTCTATGATGGCTCGATGAACATTCAGACGGCTAAGGCTAATCAAATGATCTGTTTGTGGGGCGCCACGAAGGTAGCTATCTCGGGCGGTAGCTTCGAACCACTGGCGGAACTGGAGGGCATACGGTGGGGCATGGGCGCATTTGAGCTCCTCTGTAGCGTCCATATGAGATCCCTGGGATGGGCTCTGTAGTACCATTTCTGACGTCGATGTAGAGGAGGATGTAGAAGGCCTGTCGTCTTGTGATTCAACGATTTTGTCTTTCCTTCTTGAACCTAGAACTCAGGTTAATGGGTATGGCTCTCATCCTTCTCCTCCGAAATACTGGGAGTGCGTACGGTATGCTCTCTGATTGTGTCGATTCTGCAGTCGTCGTCGCTCCTTGGGATCTATAATTCCCGTCCAATCGTCTCCGGTGGTCCGCACCCAGGCCTGCTGGGGCATATGCTCTAGTCGGATAATAGAGGACCTTGGAGCTCCTTTAGCTGCAGCTAAGTGACTCATGATCGACGCAACTCTGGTGAGCTATGCACGAGGTTGTAGATTAATGAAGAGAACCGAGTTGCTTCATGCAAGTCGCTGACCACGCCAACTAATAATCAGTGGATGAAGGGGCCACCTTTGGAAGAGTCCCACTCACAAACTCTATCGAGCCCAATTCTGGGTAACATTGGAGAACCCTCCAACACTCTACCGCACTAATGCAAGTTGCTTACCTCGCTAACCTCCTTCGGTTAGTCTTTATCATGGTTCCAAATGATGCGCTGAAGGATCCATCGATTATGGGCATTGACCCCTACCGCTATCATATCATTGCTGGGACCGGTCCGCTATGATGTAACCAAGGTTGATACTATTCCTTCATCTGTCGCACGTCAGACTTATACATTCATGAATAAGGACTGCCCTATGAACTACTATTAAACCACGCCTCCCGAACTCGGCGTGTCGATGCAACTCCGGTCATCGCTTCGTGCACCAGAACTAGACATGTAGAGTACTATATCTGGCATTACGTTGAGACTAGCCTTTGCAATATCATTCAGATAATTTGATAGCTGTGACATATGCCCCAATGGGCCAACATGCCTCGGGTGAAAATATGCACCATTCCCCTTCTACAAAACAACCCTGGCCCACCATACTAACGTTCTGCCTCAGCTCGAAGTGTGATTGCTAGAAGGACGGGCCCAATCTGACGCATATGAGAAGCAATCTGTGTATCAAAAGGACCGAATTGGTGCATGGTTAAGAAGGACAAGGGTGGTTTGGCGGGCTTTTCGCCAGGCTTCTCGCTAGGCTCTTCGCTACGTTTTTCGCCGGGTTTGTCGCCCGTGCATTCTTCTTGATCGGCCTGTTCGTCTTGGGCAGACACTGCGTTGTTCAAGTAAGCAAGATGGTCGTCGTCATATTCGGCAACGCTCACATAAATCTGGTGTCTATCTTGGGACACATGAAAGCGCCTATTCCAATGTCAGCACAGCAGTAATCCAAAGGACTAGCATAACTTACAATTTCCGGCTCTTAGCTAAGTCGCCATTGCTCTTGATCCGGGCTACCATCTGCGCAGACTGCTGAATCTGAATGGCAGTCTGATCTGTGGATCGTGATGCAGGTTTAACCTCAATGAGAACACTTGGCCTCCCACGGGAATCGTCCTGCTAGCCATCTGTTCTTGCTTCGAACTGAACTTCCTGGAATTGTGCGATTAATGCAATTCGAGGCATCGCCCAGCTCGGTAAGAAGTTGAAGCGCATCGTGAGTGCATTCAGGAAAACCACAAGAGCACTGTTGACAACCTGTTCATCCCTGCTAGGAGGGTATAAGACATTCGCCAGCCAGTTCCTTAGAAGCCGGTATTACTAGCTCAAAATGTGTAGCTTCCAAAGGGTTTAATTCATCTTCGAAGGCTGTCGTCCTCGACTTGTCCAAATAGAAGGTAGTTGTATGTTCTAGGGCATTCCGAACCGTCCTAGTCAATGGCCACTGGTCCACGGTGCGTCAATAGGATCATCATTACCAGTCCTGATGCGGTTGATGTACCATTCCTCGAGTTTAGTTAGCGCTTCGCTAACTGTCTTGGAATAATATATATTTGGGTCGACAGGTTGTAGAGTGAGTAGCTCCAGATATTCCCGGAATCGCGTCTCTGGTATACCCCAGCTGTTGTCAACATCACTAATGCAATTCTCTCGGATGAGACCCTGTAACCCACGATGCCAGTCGATAGATGATAAGCTATAATATTTAGCGACCACATCTCCCGTAGGGATTTTAAAGATGGGTTCAAGATTTTTCGGAGTGAATATTCCTTTCTGCGCATAATTCCTGTGGCGGACACAACACCGGAAATCGTACGGACCTCTGGTTTCGGATAGTAAGGTTAGACGGTCTGACTCATTCTTACAAATCATCATCGTGACCCCCTTGGATGACAGGCGTATCGGACAAGGGTTTAGGCTTCTTGTACAGCGTCTCTAAGGTGAAATTGGACAGCTCTTTTCTATTTGGCGCGGGCGAATACGGCGGGCTATTGGTGTGACCGGCTGGTGAGAGCTGGCTGAGTTTTTAGTCTTCTCTTCCTCGAGCTGGTATAATCTAGCGATGGCAAAATCGCCTTCGGGTACCACGGCTGGTGCGAAGTCATCGCAGAAGATCTGCCAGGAGCGATGCTCAGCTAGCAGTTTGTCGGCATGGCTAATCCAGTCGGTCATGCCAATCATAGATTTTAACTGTAGTGGGTTGATCTCATACATCTTCCATAAGCTCGCAGCAGCAAGGATTGCTCAAATCCCATCTGAGAGGCTGATGCAAGATCCGCTCCATGTGCTGTCTTGTCCCCAAGTTTGAGTCGAGCTACAGCGAAACGCTTCTCCATATGCATGTAGAAGGTCCGTAGAGTATTTCAGCCTGAGCCAAAAGCTCATGAAGGAAAATACCCCAATTCCGCGCATGTTCACTGCGCGGCGCTATGACCGTGTGCATGATAGTCCAAATCTAGCAATCACATAGTACCTTAAGCAAGCCACGGGACCCTCATTCCCCATCTGACCGGCGGCTACAGGTGAAATTCAAGAAGCAGTAGCCAATGATAGGAGCTACACGACAACAGGATGAGAGATCATAGTTCCATCCTCTCTCCTCGAGCCGGCAGTGAATAGATGCCTGAGCAGTAGTTAATGTCATTGCCTGGCGCCCACTGCCTTCGAATTAGCCTTCTCTCAGCAACGGCCACATTCTCCAGCGAGAGTGATCCATTATATGAGGAGCTTGAACCGTTCATATACCCCTACTATCGCGCGTTGGGCTTTTGTGACTATCTGACATCGTGGATGTTCGCCGAAACTTGTGCCAGGATGCCGGGTCCACATGGTTTTCGAAGGGGTAAATCGCTGCCAGGGATTTGGGTAAGAGGATCCGCTGGCGCTAACTGGGTCGCAAAGTGTTGGCGATTATACCGCCTACAAGAGCCTGTAGGACAACGATGAGCATATATTCGGAACGTTGTATATGACCGACCCCAGCGGCTCAGACCACCTCCATGTGAAGGCAATCGTGTACAACAATATGAATGCGACTGATCAGGCACTACTGCGAGGCGAGCTGCTGATGATCCTACGCTTGATGATGAAAACGACGTTTTATCAGCCATACAGTAGCACCGGTAGGTTTGTCATTGCCACCGCCCACATTACCTAGCAACCAATACATCTGGCTATCCGTGCAGGTTCTTCATCGGACCGCAAAATGCGCGCATAATCAAGGCTATCTTTGAGGGCTCGAATCTGATTCTACGCACGATCAAGATCTTCGACCCTTTGCTATAAAAACATTCAGAGCTCGAAAAATTTCGCGGAGTACTATCAGGGACCCCCGGTCGGCGATACGGTTAGGACATGATGCCGGGCTCCTCTCTTTATCTTTCTCTATTTTTTCCCTTTGGTGTTATTTTTTTAGGGGTCTTGGAGTTGCTTGGTCAGTTTATGATGGAATAGATAATAGTTTTGGGTCCGGGTCGAGCAGTACGGTTTATATGTTTGGTGGGAGAAGGGTTTCATTGACACTGTGTGAGTAATGACTGTTATCAACCATGATATTCGCACATATGCTGGAATTATTCCATTTACTTGTTTTCCTTGTTCACTTGGTTGTTATAGAAGTTTACACTGCAACTTATACGCTTGTGTCGTGGTATACTGGAATATATATCACAAGAGTTGGTTGCATAGCCGTAGACCAAAACTGTTCACCTGCAACAAGCAAGTGTTGATACCTCTACTTGTCCAACTTCCAGATAGGAACGACATGATAGATATTGGAGCCCTGCCCATTATTCCATTTTCACTTCCATGTTATTCACATAGTATGCCGACATGAAGTCCGGATTTGCGCCCGTCAGTTTCTACATGTGGTAAATGTATTGAGGTCAAGTCCAGTTACCTGGCGAAAACGGCTTATATTTTTATTAACCACATTCCTCAGACACGATCATATCTAGGAATTTCCATTATTATCGCTGAATTACCTTCACCGGTGTTAACCCGACACATTTCATTTTGGAAAGTGTGATTCGCCATCCCGACACGTTCAATGTCTATAGTGTCTTGGAGCATAGGAATTAGAACCTGGCGATGAAAGTCGCTGTCTTTTAGGTGATTAGGTCGCTCAGTCGAACTGGTTCAGGCACAAATAAGGGACCTGTGGCATGTTTTGGCTATTCAGATATAAATTGGCCACTTTACAGCACATGCAGCTGTATAATCTGGGGAATATATGCACATTTGATATTCCCCGGCTACAGGAGTGAATCACAAAGTCGCCGTGCTCTAAGTAACTCCTAACATACGTTATGCTGTGTCCATTGTATCGAACGCAAAA
Organism: Aspergillus bertholletiae; assembly: GCA_009193595.1. Taxonomy (NCBI): domain Eukaryota; kingdom Fungi; phylum Ascomycota; class Eurotiomycetes; order Eurotiales; family Aspergillaceae; genus Aspergillus; species Aspergillus bertholletiae. The sequence goes on along the minus strand of ML736373.1, from coordinate 6,192 downwards.
CTCACTGGCTTGGCTGCGCTGTTCGACTGTCTTACTTTCCAAAGATAGCGACCTTTACAATGGTGGGTTTCTGTCTTTCACGCTCTTGCTGCAATGTTGACGGTGTCAACTACCATTAAACACCAAGCTCTTCCTCATACTGCTTCCACGCGGTTCCAATAGGCTGGATAAGCGTGTAACTGCGTGAGCTCTCATTCATGTCTTGCACCCCGTTGATTAAATAAAGAGGAGTCATTTCGCCATCGTCACTGAAGAAAACCTTCGGTCGCTCACGACGCTTCAGAGTCACAACCGACCCATCGGTATACGCAATAGTAGAGTTGAAAGCCTCCTGCAACTTGAAATGCCAGGGCCCAGTCAAACTGCGCGCGTACATGTGGGCGCCGACGCGAGGCCATTTCTGCCCGTCGTGCTCAACCAAATCGATCATCCAGTGGGTCAACGTGTGCCAATTCCCTCGTTTGTCGCGCCAGAAAAATGGGTCCTCGGTCCACCTGGGACTATAGTTGCTTGTGTTCCATCTCTGAGTGTACATCAACTTGTATTCGCCGTTCCATCTGTCGGAGACGAAGATCGCATTCCCCTCCACTCCCATGATAACCTGACTGGTTGGGTCTTCTGGCGACCACAGCGGCCACGGAGCAGGGTTGGTCGATTGCGGCTCATCAGAGCTAAGAATCATCTGAAACGGGGTCCAAGGCCCGTGGATGCTATCGGAACTGGCGACAGAGATGTTGTTCGGCCACTTTGTGTACGAGATGCTCTGACATTTCTCTGGCTTCGGGGCATCAACACCGATCGTATACAAGAGATACTTGTTATCTGCAGGGCTGAAGAAAACATAGGGGTTATGGCGAAAGGCTGGGGCCACCGTCTCAGCAAAATGGTATGGGCCCTGTGGTCCATTCCTTGACTCCGCTCGGATTATAAAGGAATGTGGTCTCCAGCCGCTAAGTCCACAGCCGTAACTAAACTGAGAAGTAAATAGATGGAATAGGGTCGGGTCGGTTGTATCTTGCAAGATTTGTCCACCCCAAGACGAATTGCCGTACTTCCCGTAGTAACTTGGATTGGTAACGTTTGTGTAGTTGTACCCGGTATATCGAGTAGCCGGAGCGAGGTCGAGTCTGCCGCAATCTTCGCCAAACCAACCGGGATCACATTGGCATGTTTTACTCATGATGCCACTCCTCTCACTAGCCTGGTGACCCTCAGTGCCATCAATGCAGAGCCCATTGAGACTGCAGTCTTCGTCGGTGTCGCAGGCGAGGGAAAACCCAAGGGCAACAAGGCCCAGATATATGATATCCCAAACATGCATGAAGAACCCAAGTACAGCGACGGTACGATAACCGCGGTTGTTGAATAGAGTAATCCTTCACAAGACCTTAAGGTAAAGTCCGAAGTTACTCATCCAATTCTGCACTGGGGCATGTGCCTTGATTTAAGAGCCCGTAGCCCCGCTTTGTCGTTCCTTCGGGATAGAAGGCACCGACAGAAAACATTTGGCTTTAAACCCTTGACTCTTGGCTTGCATACGGCGCTTGTTAACCTCTTGCAGCGCCCGGCATTCCGAGCCTTTATCTGTTGTGAGGTAGCTTCCTTGGAGCTTTGTTGCAAGGTGCGGTGTTTTTGAGATTTAGGAACACCCTTTGACACTATGATCAGCTTTCTGTGGATTGGCTGTATCATATCTGGTCTTCTAGGAACTCGTCAACGAGAAGGGTAGAGTGATTCACCCGCCTAGATCAGTGTCTAGAAGCCTTTTTAATGTAGTGGTCTAGATTTTGATACAACTATTATGCATGTCCTTATTCAATAATCGAGGACTATCAATCAAGTGTCATAGAATGATTCAAGAGCAGCTCTAGAGTATGCTATAAACACTCGGATTAGCTGCCTACTAAGCAACTCCTATTTCCAACGGCAGATTGAGCTCCTAGCACTACGCTTGTTTCTGTAAGTAATGGAAGCTATCAGATCAGACATGATAAAATCTCTCAATCTACTATGGAAGACTCACTTTAGTTCCAACTTGTATATCATGCAATAGGCCCAGTTCATCACAGCATGGTGATTCTTCATTTGCAGTGTACAATACTCCGAGTTGCTCTGGTGTATACACGACAAGTGGAATAAATGTTCACGCATTGCCTTTTGCGACCGACCTTCAGGTCTAGTGTCGCTCATCTAGTATTTATACTCTAATCAAATGATTATGAGCTCCGTATCTATCATACCTCACCCATGCTTGATGTCTAAATTCGCATCCTGGGGCACCTATTCGTAGTTGGTCTTCAGCGCAAACTCTCGCGCCACATTGAGATCGGCAGAGGCCTTGTCGAGTTTGGCCTGCATTCGACCCACGCAATCTGGACCTAGTGGTAGCCGCAGAATCTTCCCCTTAAGCCCACCGGCGGCACCCTCTCCAGTGACAACTTCAAAAATTCGAGCGACAGCTTTCTCCGGGTCTCCTTTCTGTTTCCCTTGTGCCGACTCGAATAGGCCTAACGTTGTGTCCACTGGGCCACCCTTATACGGCTCGCTAAGTCCGCTCTCATTCCTCTGCCGTGCCGACAGGAAATTCGTACGGAACGCACCGGGCTCTACTATCAGAACCGATATATTAAAGGGCGCTAGCTCGCGGGCCAGCGATTCAGAGAGACCTTCCAGAGCAAATTTGCTTGCCGAATACAAGCCGCAAGAAGGTAAAGCATCCATGCCAGCAATACTACTAACATTCACGATCGTTCCGCTCTGGTTGCCGCGCAGGCCGGGGAGTACGGCACGAATTATTCGTAGAGGTCCGAAGAAGTTTGTCTCCATCTGGAGTGCGGCCTCTTTATCGCTGTATTCAGGTATCAGTCACCGCTGGCTTGATGTGCGAGGTATGCTAACTCACTTCAAGTCCTCTACGGCGCCTAACAATGAGTACCCAGCATTGTTTACCAGTACGTCAATTTTCCCGTAAAAGCTCTCCGCCTTTTTGACTGTGTGCGGAATGCCATCGGCTTGGGTGACGTCCAGTTCCAAAATCTTCCCACCTTGGGCCTGAATTGCTTTCACTGCATCAACGGATTTCGACGTGTTGCGAACGGTTCCGATGACGTGATGTCCAGCTGCCAATACATATAGTGAAAGGGAGAGACCGAGACCTGACGAGGCGCCAGTGATGAACCAGACCAGTGGTGCCATCGTGCCCAGAATATTGTTTGTTCGTGAACAGTATCGACATGACTGGGAATCAGGATGCTTTATACCTACGAGACCCCACGCAGATATGCGGAAATAACGGAGAATAGCGGTTCTCGGACGGCGTTAAGTATCTGCCACTTATGGCCGAGAACAAATGATTTAAATCCAAAGTATTGTCACGTTATAACAGAAGATCATAAGCAGGAACGCGACGGAGCCCATAGTCATGTGACCTCACTGCTTAGGTTAGCATATAAAAGGAGGCTGTGTTCCATCCCAGCTTATGGAGTCTCGTACGGAGCAGGTTAAGCATCACTTTTCGGGCGGAAGTTGACACTTGTACTATCCACGGGCTACGTTCTCTCACTTCACTGAACGTAAAACTACGTGTCAGATGTATTTGAGGCTGACTTGGCGACACTCTCCACTGGTTCACATATACCATACCAAGGGCAATTTAAGGCTGAGCCAAGATCCTTCCACAAACCACAGAAAATGCCATAACCACGGCTCATCGGGAAGTTACCAGGTGACCACCGATGGGGCGGAGCTGGTGTGGCGCAGGAGTAATGCTGGGACCCGACGCGATGGCCTTGCGTTCCAAGACAAGGTCGTGCTCCATACATTCTGTCCATTGGTGATGCTTGCCCTATTTGCCCGGCGCAGATCAGTTCCCGCGGTTTGTGCTCTGAGCTGCCAGTGGCCCGTAACGTTGTTGGGAATACGAGAGGCCAAGAAATGCGTCACAATGTACCCACCGATGGTGTACGGGACAGAATAGTATAAGATGGACGAGACGGCACAAATATGCGTCCATGTCATTGATGCAGTGCTGTGTTGAACATCATAACTATGATGATAATAACTCAAAGAGCACTTCTATTGTCTACTTTCCTAGCGGGCTCCGTAGCCGCGTGGGGATCTAAGCGATATGAGAAATTTGATACGAAGCTGGATACATTGGCATCAAACATCGGCCCACTGACAACCCATTTTACTCCTCCGGCATCATGCTCTGAAATCCGCACGAGAGAGGCCTACTTATGGCCTCAACTGGAAATGGGATGTGAAGGGCCCGGAGGAAACGAGTGTTGCCCCCCAAATTGGAGAGACAACGTTTACTACAGCCCTGGGATGTGCCCTGCAGGATACCAGACTTGTACACTGCCAACCTCCAAACAACGCCTTGAGACAACTGCCATGTGCTGTCCGGAGTAAGTACAGTTATGGTCTCCCCTGAATCCATTCCCATAGCACTCATGCCGTGTAGTAATTTTGCTTGCAATGGTCGAGGCGCCTGTACTCGCCCATTAAATACGAGGATTCCCCTTACCATGAGCGGCCCTGAAGTCACCACCACTCGAACTGAGCGCGCCATAACAGCAACCCCCATCCAAATCCGCTTTAAAGCGGCCGAGTCGACGATTGTACCAATCCCGACCGCATCTTTTGAGCTCCCGAGGGGATATCTGTACAAGCGCGAGAAGGTTGGTATCGGTATTGGGGTTTCGGCGGCCGTCATTGGATTCGCCATTGGTCTATATTTCTGGTGCTGCTCCGGTAGGAGACAAAAAGCTAAGGCTAGGGTACTCACGACTCCATTCTTGAATAATCCCACCACGGATAATCCAGATGTTCCTCCGCCTGCGTATCCGGGGCCCGACGATGGCTTGGGCACCAGAGCGCCAGTTCCGGCCAGCAGGGCTGACCAGTGGCCCATGGGGGGACCGAAATAGTTTGCAAACTCGAAATCTAGAATAGGAATATCTTTTTTTTCTTCTGACATACACATCTCTCATGAGAAAATAGCTTCTCAAAGCGACACGGGGGCCGCCAAGGCTCCTCCACCTCTGCCTCTTGGCAATCTCGTATTTTCAGAGCGATCGTCAAGATCGCCATGACTAAAATTAAATATTCTTCTTCTGCTTCGCTTCGAGCACGGTCTGCCTGATGGAAGCTCTCTTTGATCAACGCACTATATTTCTAGAAAGAGATTAGACACACAATTTGTAGTAGATAGGACCCTTGTCGAGACGTTCACAGCCTTGCAAGGCTGACGGCCATCCGAGCCTTGTGCAACGCATCGACAGTTTGAAATCTATAAGAATTATCCCTGAAGATGAAAATAGACTGAATGCAACAACTAGCTCCTACATCGAGGGAAATATGCGACCAAAGGCGGTGCTAGCATATGAAGCGCTTCCAATGCAGACCACTTTGTTCTTGCTTATAATGATCATGCTTATATTTTGAGATAGACTGTGGCAAGTTGTATTGCTGAAGTACAGAACAGGCATTATGTACGGAACATATGATCAGACATCCTTCCGGTACATCGATAAATTATTAGACAGGGATCGAAGGCAAGGCTCGACCCATTGACATATATGTTAGAATGGGATATAGGAGGAATATCTCAAAGATACTATCGTTGCCACATTAGTAGCGGCTAATAAAAACAGGAAAATTAACATGCATTGCTAGAGAGCCTGGGATGTTACTTTGGAGTTTAATCTGTTAGGCCCTCCCTTTTAACAAAATAAAGGAGAATCTTCGCTTTATTTCTTTTTTCTTTTGTTTTTTTTGGGGGGGGGGGGTGTCTCTGTGGGCATTCGAAGTAGAGTACTAGTAGGGTAGAGAGAATATCTCACTCATGAACATGACGAGTATTGATACAAGGGCCCCTACTATCCTACGCCGGTCAAGGGCGTAGATGTAACGTAATCAACCACCGAGCGACGAATACCACCGAGCGACGAATTTTCACCATAGCCGATACTATTTAGAACTATTCAACCATCAACACCATTAAATTTAACTAATTAAAATATATGAAAAAATAGCTATTTACTAGGGCAATTCCGAATTGTATGTCCAACTATCCCACAGCCACTGCAGCGGGCAGGAGCTCGTCATCGAGGCACAGGTGTAGATTGCTCTGGCTGCTCATTAAGCTGTATATCAAGCTGCTGAACCCGATTTTGGCCCTCCTGTATA
>ML736372.1:0-50884 GCA_009193595.1 Aspergillus bertholletiae | reverse complement strand
CGAGCCTCTCCTTCTTTTCCCCCGCGAATTGAGTTTATATAGATTGTTGGTATTTAACTGTTTATTTTACCTTGTCAGCGTTTTGGCTTTTTTTTTTTTGTTTACCTTTTTCCCACCAGAGAAAAAGGGTCAGTTTTGTTAGAGCTTTTGTCCTCCCCGGGGGTTGGTTTCGGTTTTGTAGTTCCTTTCTTTTTTAATTTGCTGCTCTTCCCCAAACCCGTCGTACTTACTATGTCGTACAATAGAATGGGGGAACCTTTTTTTTTGCCCAGGTTATGTATGAATGGGGTGACTTCATTACCCGTTAGTAGTGGAGCCCGTCGTGGTCCTGTCATATCTGCTTCGTGGGATATAATAGCATCCTAATATTGATGAGAGGTGTTACAGCTTACCTTCATGTGTGACGTTCTGGAGGATGAGACGCGGGATGGCCGTGTAACTCAGAAGTGATTCCTAAACAATATTTCAATGCCAGGATGAAAGTGCCAAGTAAAATTAACTAGTAGATTGGTTTTGCGTTGCCGCATAGGTTCTTTCTATCTCTATCTGCATTCTTAACAGGCGCCAATAAAAGGGAAATAAAGAAATAAGAGTGAGGAGAAAACAAAGGCTAAATGAAAAGAAAAAAAAATAAAAATAAAACAAAAAACACCAAAACTCTCACAGTCGTATGTGAAATTCAGTGTCCAAGCCGAAAATTGTCTGTGACCAACTTTTTTTTGGTTCCCAAAACCTTGACTCCAAGCCCATGCTTGTAATAAAAGAAAACCAGTCATCAAGGGATGTGTATGTAAGATATGAGAGAGGAGGATGAGGAAAGGATCTCGTTGCTCGAGCCTTGATCGGTCTCCCTTTTTCTTGGCGGATCGACGATCAGACATTTGATCTGACTCTAGGGACAAATGCTGATTGGTTGCCTTGCACCCGGGAGAAGGATCCGTGAGGTTAATTCGTGCTCTGGATCGAAACCAAGTATGTGGGAATGCAGGCATCTAAGACAGCCAGAGGAAAGAAGGAGATAAACAAGAAAAATTAAGGAAGTAGAAGAAAAATGGGGGGAAAAGAGGGACTAGCAGCCAAAAGCCGTGAAGTAGATGGAGGGGGGTTTGCCGTCTGCAGCTGTCACGCAGGGATTTTGCTGCAAGTGAGAACGTTCTTTATGGATCTGAATCTAAGAAAGGGTCAGCTGTCGATTCTCAATACTCTCATTACACAAGGAAAGCAGAATTTGCTCCCTCACTTGCTCCACTACTTACTGAAGTATACCAGACCCGACGGCAACCAGTGTAACCGTTAATCATGCCTTTGCGGTGTGGCATGAGTTACAGCGGCAGTGATTACAGATCTTGCAGCGCCAGATGGCCACAAATGGCCCCGATGTGCAGTCAGAACAGCGCCAGGTGAGGATGTTCCCATTGGTGGCTTGCACAATGGCAAAAACATGTCCCGGGCATTGGTTGGCCATGATGATACTGTCTGAACATGTTAGTTTTAACATGTTTTGGCAGCAAGGCTTGGTCCACGTCACTTACCGTAGCTGGTCACGTAAGGTTGGTCAAGAGGAGTGTTTTTTGAGTTCGGTCACTGAACCTTGGTTCACACGAAGAACAGATGGCAGGACTTGGTGCTGGCAACAAGCGGAGATGGAATCGAAGACAAATCCGTGGAAGTCCTTTGCGAGGGATGAAGAAGAATAATAAGGGAGGCTGTATTCACTTGGGGAGAAGTGAAGTTGCAAGACTAGAGATGCAGGGAGACTGAAGAGGAATGAGGAGATGCTGTTGTCAAGACGAATTGGCAGAAGCTCCATAGTATATATAGGCGCGAGCTTTCGATTAGGACTGGGGATGAGTTACTGTCTACTAAGACGCATTGAACACATTGACCTTCCTGTACAGATGAGCACGGTAATATTTGAGGTCCAGACCGGGCAAAGCACGGCTGCATGGAATGACTCTGGAATTGTGATGCAAGTACCCGGTTATTGTCTAAGGAGCATTAGTGGGGTGGAGCAAGTTGAGTGTGATAGAGGCGATGCATACTAGGGAAAGAGGAAAAGAGAAAAAATAAATAAATAAATAAATAGGAAGGAAGTATAGAAGGCAAGAGAAAACAGTAATTGTATGTGAGCTGAAGATCGGATGTCAGAGAGAGAGACGGAAACAGAGAGAGAGAATAAGAAAAAAAAAAGCCACAGATGGGGAAAGATGGCAAGAGCCCAGCAATGGATGTCAATAATGGGAAGGAGGCCAATCATCATTAATTTACAGTCGACAGTAAAGTGATATATCGCCAGTGGGTCACAGAAAGTGGGTATTAAAGGGCGCCCGGGGAGCTGGAAAGTTATGCGATAGTCCGGGAACCCTGGAGCTTTTCTTACCATATTCAGGATAGGTTTGGGGCTCACGATGTCGCAGATCTCGAAGATCATCATTCGAGGAAGGAAATGGCCGGGATCGGACAAAGAGGAGAGGACTATCGATGCTCGACGCCGCTACACCCAGGGCTACAGATCTGGGCCTAAAAAGTAAAGAATCGGACACGGATGATTGGAGGAACAAGAAGGATTTCCCAGTGCCAGTGCATTGGGAACTTTTGGCGTGCAGATCCTTCCCAAGATCCATTCTGACGGAGTATATTTTCTTTTTTGATAGATTGAATTTAATATATTTATAGTGATATTAGCACCAATTTTTTTTTTATTTTCCACCGTCTTCCCCTCTCTGTATTTCAAATTAGTCATGTATTAGTATATTTTAAATATTAATTGCTAGAGTAACCTAAGAAACTCACAACCCATGTGACAAATAATTTTCTTCATTTCTCTCTCTCTCTCTCACACACACACACATAATATGACTCTCTCTTTCTCTCTCAATTCCAATTCCATAGGCTAGGCAGATTTTACTTTAATTTTATTATATGATATTTTTAACTTGCCTGAAATTTCTTTTTGGGCAGGTGATTTTTGATGGATAAGAACTTAGAAGCCAATTTTAATTTTCTCACGCTCCGTGTCCGAAACCTGATCCCCCAATTCCACATCATGGTTGGTCGTATCTGTCTCGTTTGGGGCTTGTCCGTCCCATCGGACAAGAAGGGTCTCCCTTGTCCATGTTATAGCCACCGTGTCACTGAGTTGCACCGGCACTCCTTTACCGAGGCCCCCAGCCTTTTAGCATCGCAGGCTGAAGTTTAACTGCTCCGCCGTGAATCGGTGAGATGGTGGCCATGCAGGGAAACCTTTTAGGTGTTCTGGAAGGGAGCAATCAGAGATGACCGGAGCATACTCCGTACATCCTATTCCAGACACGTGATATGCGTCGTCTAGGTGAGGTTCACCATGCAGGTGTAGATAGATGTATGAAGGGGACTAAGTAGTATGTACGGTGTACTCCGTACCTGTACTGCATATATCCATGTATGTTTGTGTGTGCACATCACACCTACATTAGATAACGACTAGTAGTACTAGTGGGTTATTATGAACCATAGTCGATATGCCTCACGGTATGAAACGTTATCTCGCTTCAGATTATTGCATGATCTGGCACCCGCTTTTCTCTTTCTCTTTTTCTGTCAGACTTTAGTCTTTGAGAGGGGGGAAAGTAAATAAATAAATTAATTAAAATTTTTTTTTTTTCTAATTAAAAATTTTTTTAAAAAAAATAAAAATAAAAATCCATGGGACCTCTTGCTTTTGAGCTGATCTTGGTTAGCTGATCGCGACGGACAATTGCAGAGGATCCACTGACCCGCCAACCGGGTTCGTCAGTTGGTGGCTTTCGACAGTTTCCAGTGGGAATAGAGTTAACTACCAGCTTAGTGCCGTCAAGCCACCGGCGCATAGGATGTGCAACCAGGGCCCAGGAAAGGGGTAATCGAAGCGGACACTTTACCTCGTTGGTTAGCGGTGGTAACCCATTGGAAATCAAACATATCGTAAAATTGCCTCCAACTTAAAAAGCCGGCAGTCGATTAACATCCGGCAGACTGACCTGTCGACCAATTCAAGAATCGGGACACCAGGGGGTTCCTCAGCGCGCAGCCGAAGTTGTAAGACATCCACTAGCTCCATCCTGTAAGCTAATTAGGCCCTAAATCTAGCCCGAGGGGTCGCAGCCTTTTTTGTTCAGGCCGTGAGAACTAATGATTTGCTGACAATTTCGATCTACTCTTTTTAGCGGCACCACTACGAGAAAAATCGGGCCTCGAACTGACGAGAGAGATGCGCACGCGGTGCGCACCGTGTCCTAAGCCCCCCTCAAATATCCAGCCTGTCGGACCTGACAGTGTTCCACCCCAAAGAGCTAGGGCCATTGACGGCATCGCATGGACGACGCTATATCTCACCATCCCACCTCAGCCCAAATTGCTGCAGAGGCTAACGGGGTACCTAACGCCGGTCGCCGTATCGAGACAATTTGGGGTCACTGTTTGAACTTTCACGAGGATCGTCCTTCCCCCGAAACGACAGTGGCTGTCCTCACTCATTCCCACTTTAAACCTTCACCGAGCTAGTCGTAATCCTTTCCGATCCCGTTACCCAATTGAGTAACCATGACATCCTAGGTAGTTTGAAATTCGCACCTTTGGCCGACTTCTGCGCTGATCTACCGGGTCCTCTTCCCCGACGTATTCCTGTGCCCCGGTAGGCTTCGTTGGCTTATTAGTGTGTCCCTCCATCTTCCGCGGAGTTAGCTCCTTGTCGAACAATGACCCACGCGTCCCACTGGTACTTTTGCGCTGGATAGGTCTCTTTTTCTTCCTCGCTTGCCCTGAATCGCCTGTAACCTCCCTTTTCGCACAAAGCATAGTTAGTCTGTTGTATTACCCCAAACAATCACGTCGTGCCTTTGCACAAGTCCTCATGGTCTTGTTTGTAGCAGCAATTCATTGGCCAATGCCCTAGAAATACCAACCATTCGGTACTACTGCACTTGGGGTCGTGTTGACACGCAGTTCCGAAGGGGGTATGGTTGGCTGGCGGCCGCCTTGTGTGCCCACATGGATCTAGCAAGTGAATGACTGGCTGTGTCAGACCCGACCTTCTCGTATGAATCCAAATCTAGCAAAGATCAGAATATGACATCGATTGCAAGCATACCGATTAGCATCCATGGATGCCTCTCGTTCAACTGCAACAAACACACCGCTCCAACGATCGAGCTAGGTCTTCTGTGCGACGTCACATACACAGTTATCCGCCAAAAGTCTAGAACAGTACAGTACACTGTACAATCAAGCCGACCGAACCTGCTGCCGACTCAGCAACGAGAACTAGTTCGGCTCATTACTTGTGCCAATGGTAAGCCAGTGATTCGAGAGCAGCGGAGCCCGAAGAGTGAGCCTAGTATTTACTCAAGTGCGCAAAGGCAAGGGCCGCCCTGCGCAGCCAAAGAGACAAGAAAAGAATAGGCATGTTCGCACAAAATTGATGTATTTCCCAAGTAGAATTGAAGCTACGATAAATGCAAGTACAGAAATGTTCGAGATGTTCTCTTGCACCAGTTCCACCGGCCGAGGCCATGAAATCCGAAAATTTCAGAAACTGGTGCCTTCGTTCCTCGATAGCGCTGCAGCTATCCACCTCCGTGTCGATTGACACAAAGAGCAGATAGCGAGACAGAACCGATTTTGCTCTCCCAACGCTCCGTTAAGAACAATCTTGTAAGTTTGCAAGATGTTCCTGCAGTACCCAAAGTGGACTGCATCGCTGGTATAATAAAGGTATGGTTTGCCGACTATTGGCGTCCCATGAGATCAAAACATGATTAAGTAACAAGGCAGAAATAAAGCCACGTCATAAGTAGTCATAGGAGGCCGATCTTCCTAATTCAACTGAGACCTGAACGGCTCGTTTCTGCGACGCCGAGATATGTAAGTTGAATCAACGCCCAGTTAGCACAACGGTTTTAGCCCCGTTAGGAGATCGCCTAAGGTATCATGAAAGATGTACGGTCATAATTGTACGGAGAAGCAGAAGCCTGCAGAATGAAAGCAAGTAACCGCCATCTGGTATAGATAAGAAATTCATCATTTTTTCAGGTCGTTACTTGCTTGAGATCATTAATCAATGCGTCAAGTTCATGTGTTACCGTAGTGAGCACAGTGGCGAGATTATACCCGTCCAAAAGCATAGGAATAGAAAAAGGCGCAGTTGAAGAATACACGTTAGTCGTTCAGATGGAAAAGTGCCGAAACACTTCAGCAAGCGTTAGGATTCCCCAGTATAGCTGTGAGTTGAGGATCAACTTACCTTTCACCATAATGATGGCGTCTGATACTCTCAGAGATGAGGGTCGATATATCGATGATGACCAACTTCTTTGATTTCTTAACCATCTGTTCCGAGATGGGGAAAGTGTTGGTCACTACGATGTAGTCAATCACTTCGCAGGCTTCCATTTGCTCAAGGGATTTGTCCCCGAAGAGTCCGTGGGTTGCGATGCAGTAGACCTTCTTAGCACCACCTTTCTTCACCACAGTCTCTGCAGCTGCAATCCATGATCCACTTTTGTCGATCATGTCATCGACGATGAATACAGTCCGATTACGGACGTCACCCACGAAAGTAATGGTCTTCTCTCGTTCGACAGTACGGCCAACACTACCTTCTTCGTCAGATGATTCAGCAGCATCAAACGAGCCGCCAAGAGCATGATCAGCTGGTAGAGAAGATGTGGTGGAGACAAAGGATTCCATCATTGGATCGGGAACAGAGTCAGAAGCGTCTGCTACAGTCTGTCCAGGTGTAGTATCTCCCGATCCAGGTGTAGAATCGGTTGGCGGGTAATCATCATCGACGAGGTGACCCTCTACGAGTCGCCCCGTGATTACATCGTGTACTCGGACATCGGTACATCCGTGTGCAGCTTCGAGCTCCGAAGGGCGTCGAGCACCCGTCAGAATATCCGGCATCAAAGCATTCGCCGACAGCAATGATTCCATGTTATCAGATAGCCTGTGTACCTCTTCGGCTTGCGAATTGCCTTGGTTTCCGGTCTGAACGTGGAGTACAAACGGATCGTCCTCTTTTTGGACAGGGGTGCAGTCTTGATCTATAGAATCAAAGAAGACCGTACTGTCTGTCATAGCCATCTTCGTCATGGGACGCCGCCTATCGGTAGTAACGATACCGAAGTTGAGCTTCAAGGTGTCCGCCAACGACGTAACACGCTTAGTACCCCCGGCATTCTTGCTGACAACCACTGCTTCCTTCCAGCCAGGAACATTCATGCGGATCCAACGAGCGATATATGGTTCGGCAAACAGGTTGTCCACAGGTTTGCCGAAGAAGCCCTGCATCTGGGATGCCTATATATTCCCTGATGAGAAATATGTCCAGGAAAAACACCACACGGTCACCAACTGCTTTGTGACTCACATGCAAGTCCAATGTTATTACATGGTCCACTCCAGCAACTGAAAGGAGATTTGCCAGCATGCGAGCGGTTATGGCACCACGGTGGCTCTTCTTTTTGGATTGGCGAGAGTATGGGAAGTACCTCGGTTAGGTCAGCATCAATTGTGCGGTATTCAAACTAGGCAGGCAGCATACGGTATGACCGCTAATAAAAGCCGCAGGTCAGTCAACCAAGCTATTGAATGAAATACTGGGCTTCGCGAAACATACCTGTGATGGACTTCGCAGAACCTCCTTTGCAGGCAGAGATCATGATCAAGAGTTCCATGACACTGTCATTGATCTTCTCACTGCCACTCTGGACAATATAGACATCTTGGTTCCGCACTGAGACACCAATGTTTACACTTGTCTCCCCATTGGCGAATTTACCCAAATCTGCCCGGGCTGGTTGGGTCCCTAACCGGTCGCAGACCACCTTAGCAAGTGCGGGATGCGATGTCCCAGAGAAAATCTGTACTCCCCGCATTTTGATATAATTATGTGCTAGAATGAGACATGGAAAAATAATTGGGGGAAGGGCTAAAGTGTGGTAGAACGGGAACAAACGAGGAGAAAAGAAGAAAAAAATTTTTGGGAGAAAAATAACTAGAGCTTTTCGTCACGGGGTTTTGTTACTCCCCGTACCGAAAGTCCCCGCCAACATCACTTCGATAAACCCCGCTTTGCTGATAATTGAAGCCCAATTCCATCAATTCGAATATGTCGCGAAAATTTCCTGAAGTCCAGGGAGGAGGTTCCCTCATTGTTGCCTGGCAAGTGAAAAGCAAACATGTCTTGGTTGTAGGAGGTGGGGAGGTAAGCTCCCTTAGCTAGAAATCAATGCTGCGATATATATCTGGAATACTTTTTGACCAATTACATACTGAGCGTAGGTAGCTGCCGGTCGCATCCTCCATGCCCTTAATGCTGATGCCAAAGTAACCGTTGTCTGTCCTGCTTCTGGTCTTAATGACGAAGTAGCCTTTCGAGTTTCCGAGGGTCAAGTGTCTCACGTTGATCGGAACTTCGAGCCATCAGACCTTGAAGGAGCGGATATGGTTCTCTGTGCTATTGACGACCCAGACGCCTCGACCCGTGTATGGAAACTTTGTAAAGAGAAGAAAATACCTGCAAATATCGCGGATGTACCTTCCGAATGCGATTTCTACTTCGGTAGTGTGCACCGGGATGGCCCGTTACAAGTGATGGTCAGCACGAATGGAAATGGCCCTAAGCTTGCGAGTATGGTACGAAAGAAGATCGCCGACACTCTTCCCAACAACATGGGCGCAGCAATAGAGAATGTCGGCAAGTTGCGGAAGAAGCTAAGGGGGGTAGCCCCCAATGCAGAGGAAGGCCCCAAAAGGATGAAATGGTCAGTCGTCCTATATAATTTCCAAGCCTCTACTGACGTTTTACTCAGGATGTCTGGAGTTTGTGAATCCTGGAGCCTGGGCGAACTTGTCCAAATGAGTGACCAGGATATGGACAGGCTCCTAGCCCATTACGAGTCCGGAAAAATCCCCACGTTCGATGAAATTCGGTCTAACTGACCACTACCTTTGCGTACACCCCAGCAGACGCGTTTAGGCAGTGAAATAGTGACAGGCTTCATATCTCCAAGCCTGGGAATCACGTCTTACCATGATGGTTTCGGTGGAAAGGAGCCAGTGTGCCTTTCGTAGTATAGAAAAGCATTTATATCCATGTGCGGAGCCTCGTGGTCGGCCTCGATATTCAGAAGCCTTTCAGCGGATAATAGTCACGGACACTACTTGTTGACAAGGGGCCGGCATGTGTCCTACTTATGTTAAGAAATGAACGCCTATAACCTGCGAGAATTGGGTTTAATATGACTCTGGGCTCTATACTTCGTTTCGTAGGGAGCGTTTAGAAATCGAACTCGGAGATAGAAGGGAAAAATGCAATGTATGTATTCTCTAAGATGGGGTTTTGTGTACCGATCTATGATGAAAACGAAAACATGATAACATAAGAGGCCTGACTATGCGCTTCCAACCTCACTCTGCAGCTCCTTCAATCGCGACCACCCTTCACTATCCTCCCAAAACTCTTTGCCCTTGCCTAGAATACCCCTCACTGCACTACGTGCCTTAAACCTCCAGTCTTTAGCAACGAGCTCTGCTTCATCCGCATCTTCCTGGCCTTCTTTGTTCATAGGTCCGTATTTAGAATACCCATTACGGACCAATTTCTCTGTGGCGTGTACAACCTCCATCCACTTCTTTTCATCACCCATCTGGAATGCTCCCTGGGTTGACGAGGCCACGGTGGCACGCCAGGCCTTCTCGTGGGCTTCTAAGGCTTTCGACGGTTGCCCACGCCATTGCTCAACGCGGGCAACAAGAAGCCAAAGTGAGGAGGAGTGGGTGATGTGTGGCACGATCGAATTGTCTAGCAGAGACAGAATCTGTCCAGCAATTGTACCACTGCGAACAACCTGCTGAGGAGGCTCGCTACCATTGTCAACTTTGATTAGAAGCTCTTTGTATTCGTAGGCAGTTGTAAGGTAGTCAACAAGCATGCCCAAAATAGGAATATCGATGCATTTTTCGCCTTTCTTATCGCCAAGGATATCAATAATTTTCTTCTGCGCGGTAATAACATCACGGAATGGGGTAAACGGAGGAGGGATCGAAGCTGCCACTGTAAGCACGTTGTCCCAGATACGAGAGTTTGTATTCTTCAGCTGAGCCGCACGACTGAGGGCTGCGAGAGCCTCGCGCTTGCGTTTATGAGGGTCCTCTGGCGCCTTTTCTGTTTCTAATTCGTGCTCTTCGTCTGGCAAATGCTCCGCGACAGTGGTCGTAGATTCATTTGGCTGAGATGTTCGTAGAATAGCTGCAGCAAGGTTGCTCCATGACTCAGCATCGTTCTCTTCCAATTGCACGGCTCGGGTAAATGAGATTATCGCATCATCCCAGCGCTGGAGTTCAAGCTGCACACAGCCTAGTGAGAACCAAGCACCGTGGTTAAGACGGTTAATATGCAAGCTCTTGCGGAAAGCTTCCTCTGCCTTTTCCAAAGCAGGCGGTTTCACCGTGAGGTAATGTCGGGCCAAAGACCTCTGAGCACGGGCGTATCTGTTATTTGAGGCCTCCCATGCGCGCTCGTACATGCTTGGGTCCGAGTCAATATCTCCCAGAATACAGAAAAGTCTCGGGGCATCAGCAGGGAGAGGCAAGAGCTCGGGTCCCTCAAACCTCTCATTTTCGTCATCAAGCCCTTGATCCGTAGGTTCGTAGAGCTGCCTACGAACCATAGACTTAGCCTTCTCCTCTCTGTCTGTAGCAGCATAGCATAGCGCAGCCTCCGCCCACATCTGCAAACGCTCGTAAATGTCAAGAGCAGTGCGCAATCCTCCGAGATTGACCCAACGAGATGCCAGCTCAGCCTCGAGGTCCCATCTGGTGGAGAAGTTTAGAAGCCATATGTACTCGAGTCTCTCTGCGGCTGATGCGGATTCGGATTTTTCAGGTCTTGGAAGGAACGTAGTAGGTTCTTCAATAGTAGAAGTAGCTTCGCTATCGAGGGTAGCGGTGTCGGCAATGACTTGATCCACAAGAGCCTGCATCTGCAATACCGATCTTTCTACCGTTCGAGCCCTATAGCCCTCAATTCTGCTTCGAGCTAGAAGACCTTGTGTGTAAATCTGCCAGTTTGAGCTACCACCTTCAAGGACCCGGGTGGCGTAGGGGTGTGTTTCTTCTCGAGTTAGACCATTCTCAGGCGTTGTGTTTGTTATCGCGGCTGCAAGAGCTAGAAGAATAGCGGAGTCCACAGGGCTGAGCTTTGGCTGATTCCCGGGATCAAGAGATGCTAATCCCGGTGGCAATGTCGACTCCTCCTGTACGGTAACTTGTTTGTCCTGGGACTGTTGCTTATCATCCTTCGTAAAGGAAATAGATTCCAAAAGAGTATCATCGTTGAGGTCTAAGTTCTTTGGCTCTGAGGGCTCTGAATTATCTGTACTGTTAATGGTCGTATCCATAGCATCGTCAGCACTCTTCGCAATGATAACGAGTTGGCTGATATCACGCTCTTGGAACTTGGTTCGTTTGCCCAGCTTTCCGGTCAAAGCAAATTTAAAGCTCCGTTCTGATGCGGCCCTGTCAATATCGGCTCTAGCTTTGGAATCGAGCCCGTGGTGAGTGTGGATAAGTGCTCTCTCGAGTAGGAATTTCCCTTTCTCTGAGCTAGCAGTATTTGCATCCAATAAAACGTTGCTAATCTGTTCCATATCATAATAGATCGCATCCTGCAGCGTGCCAGTAATTTCTGATAGCATCTTCTGGTGAAGAAAATTGACACGCATTCTTGCTACTCTAGCAACCAACGGGCCATTCACAAGTAGAAAATCAGTGTCAGCCAAGATGGCCTTCGCGATGGCGAAAAGCTCCACATTCGGAGTCAACCGATAAGCCGCCTCACCATCTACTGAAAGATCACGAATTATATGCGCTCGGATGGCTCTCAGACCTGCCGGGTCAGTCTGCAGGACGGACGGGATAATTAGCTCCGCAGGGTTGAAGCTTAGCGGGGGCCCGGTGACATTGGACTGAAGAAAACCGAAGAGAGCTGCTAGACCAATGTGAAGCAACTGCGAACTCCGCTGTTCAGGAGTCGAGCCATCTAGTTGGGTGTGAGATATAGACTTCGTCTTGTTTGCTAAGAATGTTGTATACGAGATCTCTCCGCTAGATACGCGAGTGAGAGTACTCTCGTCTGCCGAACAGTGGCCAAAGATAATCTTTGCGAGAGGTAATTGTAAAATTGGAATTATCTCAGCATCTGCTAACCGGATGGGTTCATATAGTTGTTTCAATGAGGACCCTTCATCATATAACGTGTCTAATGACGCGGGGTAAGCGACCGAAGCAGTCATTTTAAAGAGTCCTAGTCACTGAGAAAACGGAAGCCAAGTTCGAAATAGCAAAAAAGATTTTTTTCTCGTCTAGACCAACTAGGGGAACTTCTCAATTCCGGAGGTTGAAATAATGCGTTATGGGATCCTCCTTCAGCTTTGCCCGAACGATCGATTCAGATAGAGTTCTTGGTTGACAATATGTTCAAAATGATATGCTATGGTGTTCCACACACCATTCGACGTTAATCTTGGTAAGGTAATGAATGTGATTAGTGGAATGAAACTGGAGAAGGGAAACCGCGATGCTGCTTCATTAATAAAACCCCACCAAAAAAAAGCCATATTTATCGATAAGGCAAAATTTGTGAAGGCGGTGGTGGTGGGGTTCCGGGACGTGGCATTAAAGGCTCCGCCGATGTAACACCAAGCAAACATTCAATGAGCCATATGAATACGCACTTCGACCCGTCCGACAAGGTTATACAAGTTTACCATGATGGGATGGTTATAACTAGTTAACATCTGAATTTAACCTATTTGAGTCTCTAGCTAGTAGTTTAAAAAATATTGTCATAAAAATGGAATACTGAAGGGAGCAATGTTTCTCGGTCTAATCTGAGGCTAACTATTGATTCAACCGATGAAACAGAATCCATGAAAAGTCTATACAAGAGGTCCGTTTCTTTCTAATCATGTAACTATTCATAGAACTTCGGAAAGGAACCAAGAGATTAAATCATATTACTAATTACTATCCCCATGGCTACCATATTCAGGACATCAAGTAAGTCGCGGTGTTGAAGGTTGTTAGTAAATGGCAAGGTTGGGGAGGATATCTCGTACTTCAAGTAAACCATAGTGGTTTACTTTGGGAAGTGTACTGGCCCAGCTGACAGGTATGGGTTACATAGTACAACACCAAACGTCGTCGTCTATGGAGAATACCAAACAAAATTGAGTATGTAGGATCCATAGCGTGTTGGGTGGTGGCAAGCAAAAACATCGGCAGAGGAACCGTGAGAAAGGAAATAGAGTTTGAAGTCCGTTAATGGAAAGTAAATTCATCCGATCATAACTTCTATCGAGGACATTACAATAGCCATTTGAATATTAACCATGAGCAAAAGCAATCCCTGAGAGCAATTCGCTTTCTTTTCAATTATTCCCTTAGAAATCATCCTCATCAGAGAAGACCTCCTCACCACGCTTCTTCCTAGCCATACGCTCCTTCTTCCTATAGCAATAGATTAGCATCAATGTTGTGGGAACACAGAAGTTGTAAATTCAACTCACTTCTTTCTTTGTTCACTGGAGGTCAACTTCTTGGCCTTCTTAGGTGCTTCAATCTGTAGAACAAGTTAGAACAGCATACAGGAGCGGAGGGAACGGAAAAAATATTGATATTGAAAAGGGGTGGGTATGGTTTCAACGTACCTTGTTGCCCATAGCATCGAAGGTGTCCTCCTCGGAGGTCTTCTCGGTGAGACGAGGACCAGAGCCCTGGCCCTGAACCCAGTTGTGGCCGGAAGGAGTCATCTTTCCGTCGACGACAGCCCAGACTTCCTCGGTGAGGTTCTCAGTGAACTCACGGGAGTGAGTGATGATGACAACACCACCCTCGAAGGACTTGAGGGCCTTAGAAAGGGCACCCAGGGAGTCACGATCCAGATAGTTGGTAGGCTCGTCCAGGACGATCACGTGAGGACGCTGCCAAGAGCAAGCGGCAAGGACGACCTTGACACGCTGACCACCGGAGAGACCGCGCATACGGGAGTGGGAAACAAGCTCAGCATCGAGACCGAACTGGGCGCAGTGCTCTTCGATCTCCTTGCGGACCAGAGGACGGAACTGACCACTGGCAAGGGCCTCCTTCTGGTCAACCTCAGCAACCATCTTGGAGTGAGACTGGATAATCTCGTTACGAGGGATCCAGGCGTTGTCGCTGGTCATCATGGGAGTCCACTTCTCGCTCTTCATGCCGATGTTGTCACCCAGCAAGAAGGAACACTCGTACTCGTAAGTGTTCTTGAACTTACGACGGGAGTGGATACCAATGACCCTACGGGGAGTACCATCGATCTTGTAGATCTTGTCCATGGCCTTCTCGTCCTCATCGGTAACGATCTTGTTGGCACGGTCCATGGTTTCACGGTCCTCACCGGTCTGGAAACGCCACTGGATGTACTCGGAGGGAGTGCTGTCGAGGTGGTTATCAATGTGAGCGAAAGCGTGCTGCTTGATGTAGGCGATACGAATGTTCTCGTGCTGGTAGACCTCACCAGCGGTGGGGATCAACTCACCGGTCAAAACGTTGACCAGTGTAGACTTACCGGCACCGTTAGGACCGATGACAGCAATACGAGATCCCAAAGACACCTGGAAGGAGATGTCGCTAATCTGGGGACGAGGAGTACCAGGGTACTGGAAGGACATGTTGGTAACACGAACGATGGCCTTAGCCTTGGTCTTGACACCCTCAAGGAAACCAGGCTCGGGGAACTTGAACTCCATGTCGGAGGCACCAAGCTCGTAGTAAGAGCGAGCGGAAGGAACCTTCTTGACGAACTCACTCAGAGTACCACGGTAACGCTTAAGCTTGAAGTTACGCTCGTAGTGGATAACGTGCTGGATAACGTTGTCCAAGAACTTGCTGTCGTGGGAGACAATGATGGAAGTGCAAGGGGAAGTGCAAAGGTAGTTCTCCAACCAAGCAACGTTCTTGACGTCCAAGTGGTTGGTAGGCTCATCCAAGAGGAGGATATCAGGCTTCTCGAAGACAGCACGGGCAAGGGCCAGCTTCATCTTCCAACCACCAGACAGGGCGGTGATGGGGCCGTTGAGCTGCTCACGGAGGAAACCGAACTCCTCGAGCTTGGCTTCGACCTCGCTCTCATTAGGGTCAAGACCAACTTCGCGGAGCTTCTTCAGGGTCCAGCCAATGACGGTCTGCTCAGTATCGGCAGCATCCAAGTCGTGCTCGACGTAGACGGTCTTGACCTCATCCTTCTTGGGGAAACCCTCGAGCTGCTCGTTGTTGATAGCACGCATGAGAGTAGTCTTACCAGTACCGTTAGGACCAAGGAGACCGTAACGCTGACCACGCTTCAAGCGCAGATGGGTCTGGTTCAGCAAGATCTTGGCACCATAGGCCAAGGAGAAAGTGCAGTTGCACAGATCCTCACCCTCCTCTTCGTCGGAGAGGGCCTCATCCTCAGCACCAGCATCGGGGGAAGCACGCTTGCGCAGGGTCTCGGCGATGGATCTAGCCTCATCCTCACCGACAATGGCGGTGATGTAAGGGAGAGCGTTCTGAGTCCAGCTCTCAACTTCGCCAACCTTCTCGTCAACGAGCTGACCAGCGATGGCACCGACGTAGTTGATAACAGCCTCGGACTTCTTGACCTGCTCATCGAACTTGGGGGAAAGGATATCCTTGAGGATGGTAGCAACGGTGGAGATATCACCAGCGGTGGAGATCTCGGGGATCTTGCCATCCTTGACGTCACCGACACGGCTGAGGGTAGCCAAAGCCTGCTCGGTCTTGCCACGAGCCTCAGGGTCGGGCAGGGTGGCAAGGTTGTGGGTAAGACGAGGCATCAACTTGGGCAAGAAAGGAGCGACAATCTGAGGGTCCTCGACGAGCTTACACATGTTGTCAACGATGACAGCGGACTTACGCTTGATGGCAGTCTCACGCTCGACAAGACCACGGTCAAGCAAGGGGACCATGATAGCGAGGGTAGGGCCAGTGACATCGGAAACGAAAGTGGTGGCACCGAGCAAGTGAACGGTCTCGGGGACGTTCTCGGGCTTGGCGATACACTTAATAAGCTCAGGAATGAAGCGCTCAATATCCTTGTTGACAATAAGACCGCAAACCTTCTCCATGGTGGAGTAAGCGGCCTTCTTAATATCGGCCTTGGTATCCCACATAGCCTCAGAGACGGCAGGAATCAAAGCGGGAACACGGAAGGAGAGCTGAGCGGGAGCAGTCTCGATGAGAGAGTTGAGGCACTCGAGAGCGCACAGCTTCTCAGTCCACTTCTGGGCGGTCTCCAGAGACTCGAGAATAGGAGGAAGAACAGCCTTGACGGCGTTGCCGTTGATGCCCTTGACAATGGCAATGGCGGCACTCTGAGCAGCGTCCTTGACGTTGGTCATCTTGTCACCAACGGCAGCGAGGACGGGGCGGAGAAGAGTCACGAGGTGAGGCTCAACACCGGGGGCGATGGTGGCGTGGGAAGCAACGGCCCGGATAGCGTCACAAGCGCGCTGGCGGGCATTGGCATCCTTCTTGTTCGAAAGCTGCTTCTTGAGATCTTCAGCGAGCCTATGTTGTGTTAGTCCGCTAGTCCTAGGCGAAGATTTTTCTCTCGGGGCGGGGTATCAACATACTTCAGGGGGAGGGTCTGTTCAGGGATAGGACCGCTGAGGAGGTGAGCAAGGTTGTCGGTAGCGGCGTTGATCTCATCCTGAGTAGAGGAGATGTTGAGGTTCTTGAGCAAGTCCTCGAGGACAGAGAGAGACTGAGCGGTCTCCTTGCTGGAAACAGCAGGAACCGAAGAAGCAGCAGCAGCAGGCATTTTGGGCGTAAGAAAGTCGGAACTCGTAAATTCGAAAAAGAAGAATGTAAAGAGAAGAAAAAAGCAAGAACGGTCAAAAAGCGTTCTATTAGGGTATCTCGATAAGAGGTGACGGCCCACGAAAAAACTGTGTCTAGACGAAGCTGACACAGAACACGCTCTAAACGGCCGAAGGGAAATCTAACTTTTTGATTTGTCTAAAAGACAAAAGAGAAAAAAACAAAAGTTTTCACAAAAAGAGAGGACCAGACCTCTTTGAAGGAGATAGGAGGGGATATGGTAAGAGGAGAGAGGAGGAGGGGAAAAAAGTGGATGGGGATGGATGATATTTATCGGTTTGTGGACTACTTTTTCGCCGCCCAACCCTCCAAGAGAGGCAACCCATTGCAAAAAAAATTTTCTTTTCTCCATCGTCCCGCGCTAGACCCGGAACCGGGTTAGTGCCGATGGCTGTCGAAGCAACCAAGCCGATAGGGCCCGTGGCTGCGTTGGAATCAATCAGTGGCTGGTGATTGGCCCGCTGGTGGGTAGGCAAAGCCGCCGTCTCGCCCGACTAGAGAGTTTTCTGGTTTTTTGGTCTCGCCGATTTGGGCGGACAATCCGAGGATGTAACAAAAGAACCCTGGGAATTAATCTTGAGTTTGACTCAGTTACTAATTAGACTCAGAGAAAACCATCGGGGAGTTGCCTAAAGGGAAAGGCAATGATAGGCGTTGCGGGTTTGATAGATAATGTTCGGCCTGAGGCGACTAAAAATACTCTAGGTGTACTAGATAACCATTGTCTTTTGCCAGTTGGCCCCTTTGCAACTAGCATCCATTCGGCTAAGGGTAAATCGAAATGGATCCCGTTCTTTGATAACAAGGCTACTGGCCCCTTGACAAGGGGCTCTGTAATAAGTTCTGGGGAATTTTCCTGGTCGGTATCTACTTAGATTCACGGGCGGTTACAGAATTACGCCAACAGGCTGGGTAGCATCCCTCCGCCCTCCAACTAAACCTACAGGCGATGGGATATTGCGCATCCCTTGATTATCCTTAGCGGGCTAGGCTACGTATTTCAGTCCCTGACAGGGCATGAATCCGGGGTTGCACTGGCTAATCCACCGCGGTTAGTGTCCGTTCCCGTGTGAATGAATGTGTTGGGCCTGCAGATACTGGTGCTATTTCTGTCGCCACCCTCAGATCGCTCCCCAGGCTTTAGGTGGCGCAGCCGAGTTTCTAGACAATCGAAGCCTTCTTTGGGTCAGAGTGATAGAGCTTAAAAAAAAAAGAAAAAGAAAAAAGAAAAAAAGGGAGAGAAAAAATAATACAAGGTGTTCAGAGTTGACCAGAACCATGGACTATTGAGAGCCCTCGCCGTACTCTTCCGTCATCTCAAACCTGCTGCGGGTTATGGATGGCTGAGCTCAACTGTCCCAACTCAGCGTTTGCTACGTTGACATACATACTAGTAGTACGGAGTACGGAGTACATCACAGTGATTTGTATCCTTCAGGCCGCTGTAAGCGACTAGATAATGGGCTGAACAGCTGTCCGGTTCATCTTCCAGCGGTCTATGTACAGTTTCTATTTATTTATTTTTGATCGAATTGGGATCTACAATGATTGACCGACTGAAAAGGGATACCAGTAATAATTCAGACGGATTGCTCTACGACACAGGGGCTCGAATGATACTTCTTTGACAAAAGGAGAAACAAAGCATCCAGGGATATATTCGGGGGTGTAAAAATCGACCACTTACTCGTCGCAGCCCAACGGCTGAAACGATGGCTTACAAGTCGCAGCCAAGTAAGACGACGCATCACCGCCAATTTGAATAAGAGTTAAACCTCACCGCCAAATGCGTGCTTCATCCTGGCACGTTACTCCGTATATTCTGTATTCCGCATTAGTGCCTGTGATATGTACGCGAGGATGGGCGTATGCAAGACTATGCAGCGCTGGTGATCTGTCGAACTCCAGACGGAGAAAAAAAACCCTTATCGTTCGGTATCCCTTATCGACCATCGATTTTTGACTTTTTTTTTCGTCCCGTCAGTCACGCCTAAGTTGAAATCTCCGGATTTTCCCACTCCTTATCCTTATCCCCCGCGAAAACTTCGGAGATGAGTGGCAATGAGAAAACAAAAAGGGGAACGTTTAAAAAAAATGTTCATAGAAAGGAAGTAAAATTTTCACGAGCTAATAAAACCACCCAGCGAATCATTCTTTGACCCATAAATTTATTCTTTAAAAAGTTTTACTTGGAGTACATTATTTCTATTTATTTTTTTTCTTTTTAACCAAGGTTTGAATGAATAACCCTTGCTTATGATCCATAGTAATTAGACGACGTAATCAACGCATGGTTGAAAGTACCATTCTTCGTTCTGGATAGTTCCAGAGATTTTCTTTTTTTTTACCCCTATCCATGTCATACTATTAATCCAGCTCTCTGCTCTATTACTCATCTACTTCTTACCACTGAATATTCAATGATTCAAAAAGAGTCATACCCTCCTAGATAGTCGCATTAGATGCCTAACCCAGGTAGTCACATGTTAACAGTCCACCAATCACCTTTGTACAAAGAGAATTTTTTTCTAAGGATAACCAATATTATAGATAAATGGCAAAAAAAAATTTGAAGCTCTCATGCAATCGGACAAGTATTGCCGTCTAGTGAATGTCTTCCTCGTGCAGTTGGACCGCTACGTAGATGTCTACCTAGGGTGGACCAATATTATTTTTTGTAGTAAATAGCTACCGGGAGAACCAAAGTACATAAATTCGCCACTTCTGTCATCGCAAGCTTAAGTGGTTCGTCCTCTTATCTGCCTTCGCTATCCGACAGCTTCCTAACTTCCGAGGCGCCTTCCTTCTTCTACTACTTTGGAGTACGGTCACAGTATATGAATGGTTAACACCACCCGGCGGCACTTTTCGGTATTTCATCGGCTTGAGCTCGCAAAACCTAAATCGAAAAATCAACGGCGTCATATGCTCTATTATTCTCCGTAGTTTGTCGTCGGATTTGGTCCACAGAAATTGAAGCATCCGACGGAGAGGTCGAGTCGATTTGAGTGTGGCGATATGGTACTCAGGGACCAATAGGCGCTACCATACCTGATGTCATTGCTCGTGTTTTGTCCTTTCCTGATACTCTTACTCTTGCGCGAAGCTCTGTTCAAGTGGCGGAATGAGTGTATTCTACACAGCAGAGCCCCTGTAGGCTGAATAATGCAAGCACTATTGAGGCAT
This sequence comes from Aspergillus bertholletiae, assembly GCA_009193595.1. NCBI lineage: Eukaryota > Fungi > Ascomycota > Eurotiomycetes > Eurotiales > Aspergillaceae > Aspergillus > Aspergillus bertholletiae. Next base: position 30,760 of record ML736372.1, on the reverse strand, counting down.
GTCATTATGATCGGTTACCAAGGGATGTGGTCATACGTTATCTCATATTGAGATATTGGTTCAGCTAAGGATAGGGACATACAGAGGACGGAAAGTATCGGCATCGATAACCATCAACACCCAACATCCGTTAAAGCAAAAGATATCCTGCTCTTGTGATAATTGTAATGCAGAAACAAAATCGCCAGAGTTATCATATTGTTTGCTCCTTATAAGCCACCTAATTGCTGGAGCTTGAGCTTGAGCTTGAGCTGGAACTAGAACTAGAGCTGGACTTGCGCTTGTGGTGTTTATGCTTCTTGTGGTGCTTATGGTGCTTGTCTTTCTTATGCTTCTTGTGACTGTTAAAGAAAGCAAGTTAGTATAAAGATTCTTATAGGTACCCAGCAGATAACGATCGTGCATGATAGACATACGCTTTGTTGACTAAATTCGCACCTGCAGCCCCGATCAATGCACCCCCCGCCGTACCCAGAAATCCACCCCCAAGCTTATGGCCAACGATACCACCTCCGGCAGCGCCAAGAATTGATGAACCAAGCCCTTTCTCCCCTTCCTGTCCCGCGGGGCCAGGTGCCTGTCCTGGGTAACCCACCTGCGAGCTAGCATCGTAATATGAAGCACTCTCACCCTGATGAAATTGCTGCTGTGGGGGGTAGGGAGAATGGCGACCCTCTTGCGGTTGGTTCATATACGAGCCTGTCTCGTGGCCATATTCGCCAGGATATCCGCCTTGTTGGGGGCCAGCGCTATAGGGTGGGGGATAATTCTGCTGCTGGCCATATGAGGTATACTGGGCATGTGGTTGCTGATTGTACGCAGGCTAAGATACGTTGCAACATTCAAGTGTTAGTTGGTTGCGAGAAGCCAAGAAATAGTTCCACTCCCATGCAACGATAACGGCGGTGGGTGCATAGTTCCAAGAAGTATAGGGAGAAAAGGACAGTACTCAGATCAGACATACTGCAGGTTGATAGTAGCCATTCTGCGGAGGCTGTCCGTATTGGTTTTGTGCAGGATAATTCCCTGGTTGACCTCCATATCCATCATACTGGCCATTGCCTTGTGGCGGTGCCCCGTACCGATTGTACTGATGGCTGCCGTACTGGTCAGACATGATGAGTAACTGAGTATTCTTGTAACTTTACAAGGGGTGTAACAGTATTTGGACCGAAGCCAAGTATGCAAGCCAAGTAAGATAAACACAGAAGGGAAGACAGAAGTTTTAAATCTGACATTTACTAGGATTACTACTCTTCTTCTGAGGGGTGACGCTGACAAGTGGAAGGAACACGGTGGGGTAAGGGGGCTGTGGTAATCAAGAACGACCCATAGATCGTACAGAACGGGAGTATTTCAGTCGATCGATATCATATGAGAGAAGCTTATGAACTTAGTACAAGGAAACTAGCCAAAGCGCCGTAATGAGCATTGCCGATTGCTTACAAGGTGGACAATGGAGTATCGCTCGTATAATGCCTCCTTGCAAATACCCTGAAATTTGCCCCACCCCAATACCAAAAGTACTATCATTAATAAGAAGGCGCAACCTCCCCTAATTAGCTTTCACAACACAAGAAATCATTGAGCGAGTACTATGGGATTATCGGTTGCTAATCGGAGGTAAAGAGGTCTGTACTGATGGTCAGGCTATCAGAGTCGGTCCTCACTTGCATCTATACTAAATCCGGAAGCTCCGATTTTCGCTACTTATCAATGCTGCAATACTACTATATTTAATGTCTAATTCCTATCGATATCTTAGTTTTAGTAGTAGGCTGGCAACTAGAATCTGGTCTCACTAAGAGTCAATTCCCATTTCGGTATAATCGAGTTACGTTTTATCGTTCTACATGTTTACCTATACTCACTCGTTGTTTACAAGGCGCACCTTGCTGTCGATGAAATCACCCCTACTAGAGTCATCACGATATAGGGTGCTATCCTCCTCGTCAAGAGTCATGTCTAAGACTGACTGGAGCGCCTCTCAATACCTGAAGTTCGAAGATGAGCGGACTATGCCCGCTCGCGACCTCCTTGCTCGGGTTCCTCTCCAAGCTCCAAGAAGAGTAGTTGATCTGGGCTGTGGACCGGGAAATTCAACCGCCGTTTTGGCACATCGTTACCCCAATGCTCATCTTGTGGGAATGGATTCATCACCAGACATGATCCAGAAGGCAAAGGCAACTCTCCCTGCCTATGAGTTCAGCGTCGAAGATCTGCGGTCCTACTCTCCACCCCCGTCAGTCGATCTTTTCTTTTCCAATGCTGTTCTCCAATGGCTCAAGAAGGAAGAGCGGATCGCAGTCGTCAAGGACCTCATGGAGACTCAACCCTCTGGAGGAGTTTTTGCCTTTCAGGTGCCAGACAATCTGATGGAGCCCTCCCATGTCCTAATGAGGGAGGTTGCTGGTAGTGGCCCCTGGGCATCTACTCTCAGTGATGTCGGCAGAGATACCTTTCAATCACCGCACGAGATATATAATGAACTGAAGGATTTGTCTTCCGAAGTGAAGATTTTCCGGACTGAGTATTACCACTCTCTTGAAGACCATAGCGCCATTGTGGAGTGGGTAAAGGGCACCGGGTTAAGGCCTTATGTTGACCCATTATCACCGCAAGAGCAGGAAGCATTTTTGAGAGAGTATCTAAAGCGATTGGAAAGCGCGTATCCAAAACTAGTCGATGGTCGGGTTTTGCTGCCCTATCCTCGGTTGTTTGTCATAGCGGTTAGGAAATAAGGTAAGTTTTCTACTTATTATTCATTCAATAATACTACCTACTGGCTATATTGCAGGCTAATGATGGGGATGTTTCCTAGGAATCTCTGTACGAATATGAATGCATGTATAGCGATCTTTATGCACATGATAACAACACATATTTATCAATCCTAAACACAATGTATGCTATGACAGGGGTCTTTTTCAGGCGCACCGAATTACTACTTTGGGTAATGGATAAATAAATAAGTATGTTGCATGTTGAAATTTCCATACAAGATATTTTCAATATGATTAGAAGAGAAGAATTTGTCAATATTAGTATGGCTCTGACCACACAAGAAATCATTGTAGCCGATAGAAATACACTTGATCCACAATCGACAAGGTCCGGCTTCGACTGTTATGAACCAGGGAATGTGATTTGTTTGACTATACATTTTTATATTGCTGAATATCGTATTTACACCAAGAGCGCCGTCATACCTTCATTCGATAACGAATTGTAATCTTAAGGGTTTAGAAGACCTCAAGCCTATACCTAATGGTCACGCTTTCTGGATGATTTGTCGGACAGCATGCGCGAAGGTTTTCCGGCTGGCTTGTTGAATGATTTTTTAGATTGGACACCGAATGTGTCGAGATCGTATGGGCGGTTGCTAGATGGCTCGTTGAGTTCATGCTTGGGCTCCAATCCTAATTCAAAGGGCGTTTCAATGTATGGCTTGCGGCCTCTGTCCCACACTTCACCGGGGAGCATACCAGTTGGCTTCGCGGTTACCTTTCCTTGTTCATCAACGTCCTCGAATATTTCAGGTCCGCCGGGAATACCTAGTCTAGGCGTCGGTTTGGCCGGGTCCCATGTGAAGATTGGCTTTTTAGAAGACTCGTCCCACCCCATACGTGGGATTAGGCACAATGTGCGCCTCCAGATCCTTTGCATAAATCGTCGCGTGATGATATGGGGGCGTCCTTTAGAGTACTCCCTGAATGTTGGGCCTTTTACAGGGCCGTCTCTTAATAATGTTCTTAGATAGCTGCGAGTTAATCGCTTGATTTTCTTTTGTCTGGCGGAAAGGTTCACTGGTTTCCTCCATTCGGGTGGATTCCATGGTGTTTTTCCTGACACTAATCCTTTCAAAATGCCCAGGTCTGGGTCAGGTAGTGGTGGAAGGAGGTGATCGAGAACATCAGTATACCAATCCTTCCGTATGTTTCTCCTTCGGGATTTGGCCACTCCATCTCCCCAGATGCATTTCTTGGGTATGGGAGGCTCAAGGTGTTTCACTTGGCGAATGTTTAGTTGCGAGAGAATCCCGTTGTTCTGCTGCGACTTTAGAAGCTCCATCACAATTGTAGGAGGTTCCCAGCCATCTTCGTACTTTTCGGGTCGCTCGAGGGCCTCTTCCACGGCTGTATTATTCGCAGGGATATCGGGGGCAATTAAAGCGTTCAGTAGTTCCTTCCTCCGTCTCCCTTTTCGCCCATATGCTATTCGGATAACCTTTTCGAGTGGTTTGGAATATCCTGCATTTGCCCGCTTCAGTAATGACAGGGTATCTTTTGCTTCGTTGAAGAGAACGATCTGCCGCTCGGCATCCCATCTGATCCATGGGCGCGACTCTTCTATCACGTATCGTCGAAATCTTTGCACAACATAGTCATGTAAGTTGCATTTGGCAACGGGGTCTGGTAGGTAGGAACATTGGCGTAGTAAAGCACGAAAATAATGACGCCATGAATGTTGTTTCCATGGATTGACGAGGGTTAGTTTCGCAGCTTTCACGGCCTCCTTCCTCCCCATGTTGTCGGCCAACGATGTGCATGTGTTCGGAAGAACTTTGACAGTCTGAGGCGAACTTAAAAGGGAAATAACATGACTTGACGGCTGTGAACGCGAAAACCGAAAACGCTAAACCCAAAACGCGACTAAGTGACCACCCCGCGACTCTCTTCATTGTCTGGACTTGCATGATTAGTTAGGACAGAAAAGTGAAGAAGGCTGGTCTGTGATTTTTTTTTTATACAATTTTCTAACCGGTTTGGTGGGTGATGCATTCTTCTTGAACGGGTAGTCGTGTACGTTCGGTTCCAGTTGTGCCATCCCTTTCGCGACCGGTGCGCTAAACCACGCGCCTCTTCGCCTCTTCGCGCGAATTCGGTCGATCCTTAGGATAGGTGCATTTCCCCACATGTCTTGACTCCCTCGCTCTGGCGTATTATTTTTTTTATTTCTTTTTTGCCCGGCCAAAAGGTGTTATGCCATTTCATTCGGCGAAGCTGAGACAGTGATTTAACCGTCATCCGATATATGTGTATATGGCGCCTGGGTTGGGGGCACCAATACCAAAGTTAAACAAGTTCAATGGCTTCCAACAATCACCACCCACCGCGTCCAAGCCTACCCATGTCATATTCTCAAAGTAGCATTGGGTCTGCCAATGGAATGTCATTTTCGCAGTCGCAACTTGGCTCTTTCAATGCTTCCCAGTCCATGGCAACAACTCCTCGAGGCACACCCCCTCCGAAAGGATCGCAACAGTCGGCAATGTCTTTTACCTATTCGAATGGACTACCTCATGGTGCACGGGGTAGTTTTAACGGCTTTGAAGATATGAATGGATACGGGGCAATGGTGACGTATCAAGAGGAAATCAAGCCTCAAATCTACAGAGTAGGTTCTATCCCATCTTTGTGAGACCACAGGCCTCTACTTTCCATGGCCCATTCCATGTTGACGCTTCTTGTTCATATATAGGCAGTATATTCCAATGTGGCCGTATACGAAATGGAAGTCAATGACGTCGCTGTTATGAAACGTCGATCGGACTCTTGGTTAAATGCCACCCAAATCCTCAAAGTTGCCGGCGTTGTCAAGGCGAGAAGGACGAAGACGCTCGAAAAGGAAATAGCAGCTGGTGAACATGAGAAAGTTCAGGGTGGCTATGGTAAATACCAAGGTACATGGGTAAATTATCAAAGAGGTGTGGAACTCTGTCGCGAATACCACGTCGAAGAGATGCTGAGGCCTCTCCTTGAGTACGACATGGGGCCCAACGGCACTACTGGTTCCGCGCAGGACTCTTTAGATACTCCCACGAAGGAACAGGCGATGGCTGCGCAGAGAAAACGACTCTATAGTGGTATGGACAACCGTAATATGTCTCAACCACAACAGGGCACTTTCTTTCAGAACATCTCTCGCACCGCCGCTACCGCAGTCAACGCTATGAGTAAAGCTCGCTTTGATTCTCCCGCAGCAAGAGGCATCGATAACAGACGATCAAGTGTTATACGGAAACCTTCGAACCAGACGGGCAGCCAAGAATCGCAGCTCCCTTTCGCCAGTCAACAGAGTATGTACGGCATGACGTCCGACAACGGATTCGGCAACAACCTCCATCACAATGGCCGACACACCCATGATACCTCAGCGTTTGACCACGATGAGTTTGCTGAACCTCCTCGCAAGCGCGTTCGGTCTTCTTCCCAACATGCAAATTCGTTCGGACTCCATTATGAGCCTTCGACGCTATCGATGACCGAGGCCACGCCGACGGAACCAAACGATTCCTTTTACCAAGATATGGATATGTCAACTTCTATGGTTGACGGTAACAAGCGCGGCATCGAACCTCTTCCTCCAGCGACAACTCCTGAAAGATTCCAAAGGATGAAACTCATTATGACTTTGTTCCTCGACAAGCGGACCAAAGATTTTTCTAATCATCCGGCCTTGATGCAGCTAACTGGCTACGACTTAGAAACTCCACTTGATGAGTATAGGAATAATGCTCTACATTGGGCAGCAATGCTTGCTCGTATGCCACTTGTCCATGCGCTTGTTGAGAAAGGCGTTAGTATATTCCGACTTAATGGTGCAGGTGAAACTGCATTGCAGAAATCTGTAGGAACGAGGAACAATTATGACTATAGAAGCTTCCCGCGCTTGCTGCAGGTTCTTGCACCAACGATTGACATGGTTGATTACAGTGGGCGAACGATTCTTCACCATATTGCAGTAATGGCCGCGACAGGTGGTGGCGGCCATGTGTCAGCGAAGCATTACTTAGAGGGCTTGCTGGAATTTATTGTCCGACATGGGGGTAGCTCGCTGAGCCAACAAACCCCGAATGGGCTCGAAAATGGAACAAATATTGAGCAATCCAGTGAGGTTATAACGCTTGGTCGGTTTATTTCAGAAATCGTGAATCTCCGCGATGATCAAGGGGACACAGTATTGAATCTAGCGGGGCGTGCACGTTCTGTGCTTGTACCGCAGTTACTGGAAGTAGGTGCAGATCCTCACATACCAAATCATACTGGTCTTCGGCCTGCAGATTATGGTGTGGGCGTAGATATGGTGGATGGAAATTCACAATCTCAACAATCTGGAACCAAGAATGATTCCTTTATGGACCAACTAGCCAAGACTAAGAAGGAAATTCTCGATGGTAAGAAGACAAGTACATTGATTGCCATAATTATCTTGACCACTGACTCTTTGTGCAGCAACGCTGTCCCAGATTAGCACGATAGTGCAGGATACACTAGGTGGTCTTGACAAGGAACTGGCCTCGAATCTCGCTAAAAAGCACGAGAAGTTTGAGCATTGGCATTCAAAAATTCGCGAGTCAGCAAAAGCTCGGCAAATTGAACAGAAGCAACTTGACGAGCTCAGGCGTAAAGCCTCAGATCGCATAGGTCTAAGCAGGCGCTTTAGAAACCTTGAAATGTCATCTGAAGATTTGCTTGTACTTCTAAAGGGTATTCATGGTGATTCATACGATGCATCGAGAACGATGATCGTCGGTGATGCCGATAAAGACTCTGGAATCGATATCGACAAATTTGAAGCTATCTTCCCAGAAAACTTCGATCCTACTTCTGGGTTTTCTGAACAGCAGGCTTCTTTCTTAAACTCGCTACCATCTGCCGCAGCTCTGCAACAACGAATACAAGGATATGAAGGCTTCAATGAGGAAATCATGAATGAGATCGACCGTCTTAAATCTAAGAATGTGGTACTGGGTCAGAGCTATCGGCGAATGGTCATGGCCTGCACTAACTGGACAGCTGAGCAAGTTGATGAAGCTGCGGAAGGTTTGACGCAGTGTGTTAAGGAACTTAATGATAATCCGGTTCCCGAAGATGAGGCAATCGAAATCCTAATGAAGGACCGTGGCCAGGATTGGTAAAATCATCTACGAAATATGAAATACTTCCATCACATATGGGCCAGCTTTTCAGAGTATTATCTCTTTGAAGTCGCTGCAAGATTACGAACTTTTTTCATGGTATCTGACTGTCTTTGGATTCGGTACAAACGAGCGTTAGTTCATATGGAGCTTGGAGTTGAGCATTCTGCACGTTTATGCATCAATGTCTGTATTTACAGATACCCTAACAGCACATATAATGGGGTTTGAATGGTGTTATACTTTTGCTGTATCTATAGATATGTGTTTGGTAAGGTTATATCGTCCTCCTGGCTAAGGGAGACGTACTATATATATATATATATGCCAGACTCCGGCATTATTATTCTACTTTGGGCTGGCTACTGAGCAGATCCGATTTGCTTCAATTAAAATAATATTTTCAATGTAAAAGTTACTGGTTTACTTTTAAACCCAATTTAGATCTCAGCTATGAGGGTTGATATCATTTAATACTAATGCATCACACAGCGTTCTTGTATCACAAGGTGTCACATGCCTACGCTCCGATGTCATATCTCATTTAGGCCTCACGAACATGGGCATGTTCCCTCAGGATCTCATTCAGCCCGTTCCGCTGCACACACTCCTCAAAGTGGAAACTCCGCGCCAAAGAATCCAATTCAGCTTCGTTCATGTCCCGGAACAACTCCGCAAACTCATCTGCAAAAGAAGCTGCTAGAAAGGTCTGGAACACATTCCGTAATAAATGTCTCTCTGTATTCCACGGCGTAGGGTATGTCTCCTTCGCTTGCGGACTAACCTTGTCAATCCATTCAACGAGCGGTCTCAGCGCGGCTTCGGGCTCAGCGCTTGGGCGTCTTCCCCAACAATCTAGCCAAAAATGTTTCTTCTTCTCTAGGAGAGGTTGAGTAGTCTTATTCCACCTGCTCTCTGGGCTCGTGTATATCATGCCTTGGAGTCCTATATCTTTGTACAGCCAGATGGACCAGTGGATGTTGTGTTTATCATAGATGCGGAGCTGCTCGCCGAGGAGATTGTAGCGTTCTTGGTTGATGATTGGGGCTTCTGCATCATCATGGGGGTCTGCATAGACAGGACCGAATTCACCGTTCCATATAGCTGCGCCTTTCTCATTCAGATGTTGGACTTTACGGAGATAAGCACGTTCTAGCTGAGCATTTTGTTCAGTTGTGCCCTTGTAACGTTCGCCTGTTGGGAAGCCCATTGACTTTGTTTCCTTGTTAGTGTTTATTCCGGGCTGGGCTATGATAATAGAACAAACAAGAAGGAAAGCATACAGCATAGTCATGGATGGAGTAAACACAGTTAGGAAGGACCTTGTCAAAGCCTTTCCACTCCATGGCAAACGTATTGCCATCCAGCCATAGGATGTGATCAGGGTCAACGGCACGGATAGCCTTCTCAACCCTCTCGTAAAATGCTGGGAGCCTAACATGCTCGGGGTCACAGGGTTCATTAAGAGGATTATACCCAGCGACCCATGGATTAGATTTATATCTGGCTGCAATCTGTTCCCATAGCCATACTGTTCTGTCTTGGTGGTCCTTGTAATCCCAGAACGCAGCGTAACTGGTGAAGTTATCTGAATGCCAATCACCATTTTGGCCGCCAGGAGCCGTGTGCATATCCAGTATGGTATAGATATTCTGCTTTGCGCACTGTCCTCGCGGTCAAAGATGAGTGTTGTTCCTTAAACAAGGGGTATTGATGTCTGTCCCATGGGAAAACTTACCAAGTCTACCACTCGATCCAAATGTTTGAACCCAGTCTCTTTGAGTACGCGCGGGTTCATATCATCTTCTAGATGGCGATAGTTGAAGGGGATTCGAATACAGTTCAAACCCAGTCCAGCAAAGAATTTGGCGTCTGCTTCTGTGAAGAAATATTCCAGCCATCTGTCGAAGAAGAACTCATATTTTTCTGGCCCCAAGACTTTCTTCATTGCGGCACGGTGTTGTGATTCATGGCCTGGGTATCCGGTAATGAAGTTTTCCATACTGCAAGAGCCATAATATTAGTATAGTATACTGCGGCACGTTCCAGGAGTAACTGAGGGCGACGTACTTCATCCATCCTCCGATGGCTGCACCCCGAAGAAGGATCTCGGCGCCGCTGCCATCGACGATTTTGTTGCCTTTAACTTTCAGAATCTCAGAAGACATTATGGCAGTTTTCTCTAACTTAGTCAGATAAGCGATGGGTGTGGTTTCACAGAGACTCTCGAAAGTAGGAACAAGCTTACAGGTTAATTGACATGCCAGATAACAGCCATCTTAATAAATCCCCAAACATCCATTGTCTAACGGCAAAATACATCTTGGTATGAGTGATTCTTTCGCATCTAGGCTTTAGATATGCGGGGTAGATTCATGTGGGGGAACATTCTGAAAGTAATGTCGGATAAACGATATTTAGGCTGAATTGCGCACTATGAAGACTAATGTTGCTCGATAGCCAAGACTCCAAGAGACAACGCATCACTAGGACCTCGATGGGTACGGTCAAGATCTAGTGATTGGTGGAAAATAGCATCGCTCGGGAAATGCTCGCAGTTGACATCGAGCAATGTATAGCTTCTCGAGAGATTTCTATTCTGTCAGTTAAATCTCAGGTTGTATTGTCCTGCTATGTCAGGTAGCACCTGCCATTGTGTGAAAGAGTGAGTATGCCGCGAGATCACGCTGTCCAGCCATAACAGACCTGTAAGAAACGGAGAAGAAACGGAGGGACCGATGGGGGGTTGAAAAGAGAAAGATGATATCAGTTAGTAGCTACCTATCGGTAGGTATGTGTTCGTGGTTTGATTTAGGGCAATCCGACTACAGATGCCCTCATGCAACGGTGGAAAAGAATCGTCTATTTTAAACTATCTTAAACTGAATTCATTGGATGATCGGACTCGTCCCATATCACTGTTGCCCTACATCTCGACTACCATATCCTGACCTCTGTAAAGACCTCATGTCTGCACGGTATTCCCGCCATTTCTCGTGTGACTAGTGCCAATTTAAGACATACATATTTTTCGTCTTGCAATTTGCGCCTTGTTGTCAAACCCCAAGCCGGCTCAGATTGTAGTCAATGGTTTGGTAGCTAAAGAGGCAGCTCAGCCTATCCCTGGTGTGTGCGCGATATATACCCGCCGTGGTGTGCACCCAGTGGCCTGTCTACTGCAGGGAATAATGCATTATACATTGCTCACATTCCTTTTGGCTATGGCCAAAGATAGGGCCTCCTTTCTTCCGGAATTGTGGGCCGTATACATATTTGCTACTGCCTTGTAATTTGCGGCCGAATTTCTATTCCACAGAAACTTGCTTGTAATACGGGACTATACAACGGTGTTTAAAGTAGGTACTCAATCATTCACCCCAAAGCCGTTAACATCATCTATGGCTTCAAATCTACATGAACCAAGAGTGCTTGGTACGATGGCTCTGCACCCCTGAGGTCGCTTTACGCGCACCGTAATAGGACTGATCACGAGAAGCATCGCCATACCTGGAATCCGGGTTTCACTAATCGTGCTCTACAGGGATATGAGAAACGGATACAGGTCAATGGGCAGAAACTTCCTAACTATATTAAATCGATGGAAGGCGACAGGCCTGTAAATATTAACACATTGCTCACGGTCTGGAAGTTCAATGACTTCTAGGGCCAACTCTTCAAGATGAGGATGGCGGTATAATACAACGACAATCTGCTCACCGTGAAATTATTCTAACAGGACTAGACGAAGCAAGAAATACCTGATATCAGTGCATGCCTACTGGAACCGCTGAAGGGACGGCCCCCAACCCCCGAAGAGTTCAACATTCATCTCGGAGATGCATCTTTAGTTGACAATGCAAGAAGTAAATCACCACGAGTACATTTGGCTGTATGGAAATGTAACCCATAGTAACAGTGACACTACAGCAACGACTTTGACAACAACAATCATATACGAATTAGCTCACTGTCCGGAGGAAGTTCAGAAACTCTAGGCTAATCAGTTGTACCACCGCCCTAAACGGAGAATACATTCACAAAAGTCTTGCGACTCAGAAACATCTAAACAGTGTCATATATGAGATACTCCGAATACACTCCCCAATATTGACGGCACACATGTGCCAGGGAATATGAATGTACCCTCGAGAGGAACATAAGGGAATATTTTAGTATCTATATGGCAAAGTATGTCTAGATTCTCTTCTAGAGACGTGCTATATAGTTGAATTCTAGATCTGCACAGTTGATGCGGTGACTTCTCTGTTACGTGTGCTCTTTGCTATCTAGGCTAGGGTGCTCCTTCGGTCGGCGGTACCGAGTATAGATACCTAACCTGCAAATAATACAAGATACTATTTGGTGAAATAAGTACTTGGAAAGATTACGGGACTTCTCTGGGTCAAATTGAAATTAAACAATAGGAGAGGCTTATTGTATCGTGCGATGATTCCCGTTGTATCACATGGAGTGTGCTATGCACTCTACTACAAACGGAGTACAGTTCGCATACCTACCGAAACGCAAGATCGGCGGCTTATCAGTCTCAACTAATCCGGTTTGCGGCCAACGATATGGTATCACGTCATGACCAATCGCTTGGCATTAGGTCACAGAGCATCCCGACCAGTTGGTACCAACCACCGATTGATGTGAAGTGATCATCATGAGCCATGTCCTCCAGCATTGTCAACAAAAGAAACCGATAGGTAGTGGAGGTAGGATCGATGACAGGCAAAAGTCAAAATATGCGCAACCCTAACTCATTCGCCGAACCATAATCAAAGTGGTGTATATCAGCCCTGAGATTCAAGGAAAATGATCCATGTAACTAACCCCAGTACGTAACGAGATAACTACCGTTTACATAAATTGAGTAAAACCTCGGGATTGTGTGCGAAGTTCGAATCACTTAAGTTTAAATGTGCGGAAAAGCTTTTCCCCTCCGGCTGGAGCGGGGGCAAGCCAAAGCCAAGAGAGATTAAGAGGTTCTGGGCACAAAACAAGAGTTGAGTTTTAAACAGGCGGCCCCCCGTTAAGACTTGGATGTACTCCGTATGTGCCTACCCGAGTACTAGTATGAAACTAACTCTACCCCCGTGCACTTCGGGAAGCAAATGCCGTTCGTATCACATGGCACATACGGTGGGACGGCCCATCATGCCAGCCGCTGAAAAGTTCAATGTTTTGATTGTGACCGCATCTGGGCATGCCGTGGTGGGAGATTCACCAATCCGATTCCGGTCGGGCCCCGGCCGATATGCTGTGTGGATGGGTCTCGTGGAATGAAGCTAATCAATCAACGTTAGCTCTTTCGGTCAGACTCTCCCTAATGGTTGACTCCAGGAATGGCTAAATCCGCTAGTGAGTTCGTACCCCGCGGTAAGGACCATGGCTAGGGAGTAAGCACCCCCCCGGCTTGTTGTTTGGTCCTCCCTTGACGGCATCGGACAAGGGAAGGGAAGGAGAGTGGACTAACACCGGTAAGATAATCAACAACAGGAGCACAATAGGCGATAAAACGGTGTTAAAATAGAGAGTAACACACAACCAATGACACGAAAACCGAAAAACTGGAGATTAACAGAAATGAAAATGTGGAGAGGGCTTGACTCCGGCTGGAGTAAAACAAAAAGCTTGGCAATGTGATGGGTGCTAAAGAGAGATATCAACCTATGGGCGAGCCTAGCCGTCAGATGATTGAATCTATGATGATCCGAGCCATCATGCATGAGAAACCAGATATTGGATTTGGTGCAAGGAGTATGCATTTCCATAACGTTATTTACTGTCATTTTGCAATCCACGGGTCATCAGTTCGACGAGGTTTCCATGCTCTTAAATAGGAAATAGGCCCCAAGCCTCACCACCATCAGCCCAATACGGAGTACAACCTCATCCCGAGGTCGACGATCGGCGGCCACCCCGGCGACAAGGATGCAATGGAATTTTTGCGGGGCCCCTCCTTAGCAGTATTTTGGGTACAGAGTTCTGGGTCCTTCTAGTTGGGGGCCTGTCGGAGATTTAAACCGGAGATCTCTCTCTTGTTCCCTTTCCCTTGCTTTCTAAAAAGACCTTTTTTTTCTTTCCCTCTTTTTTGGAGCTTCCCACCATTCCCAATCCCATATTTCTCGACAGAACTTCCTCGTTGTCTTCTGTCGTTTCTTGCACTCCCGGCCTGGCTTCTTTCACCATGGAGACAGAAGCTCATGAAAAACACCATGGTGGCAACCATACCCCATCACCGGACAGCGATGAGATGGAGCACATGAGTATAGGGAGGTATCTCTGGACGAGGCTGCCGACATTAGTGCCACCGATGAATCCTGCTCCCAACCCATTTAAAGCGCTTGCTCTTCTCAATAGACAACAATGGCTTTTCTTCTTAGTGCGTCCGCCACAACGTTAACCTACAGGGCACAGTTAACCGCCTCTAGGTTGCATTTCTAGGATGGTCCTGGGATGCATTTGATTTTTTCACGGTTTCTCTAACAGCATCTCAATTGGCAGAGACCTTTGATAAATCTGTTTCCGACATCACCTGGGGAATTACCCTCGTTCTGATGCTTCGATCTGTGGGGGCTATCACCTTTGGAATTGCTTCCGATCGCTGGGGGCGTAAATGGCCATTTGTTGTCAATAACGTCCTCTTCATTATATTGGAGTTGGGCGCTGGCTTTTGCCAGACCTATAAGCAGTTCTTAGCTTGCCGCGCTCTCTTTGGGATTGCCATGGGCGGTCTCTATGGAAATGCAGCAGCAACGGCGCTTGAGGATTGTCCCTTGGAAGCGCGAGGCATTGTGTCCGGTCTGCTTCAACAGGGGTACGCCTTCGGTTACCTGCTGGCCACTGCATTCGCACGGGGACTAGTCGATACCACTTCTCACGGATGGAGACCGCTGTATTGGTTCGCCGCCTGTCCTCCCGTTTTGATCATTCTCTTTCGATTGTGTCTACCGGAAACCAATACATTCCTCCAGCGGCAGGCTGCTCGAGAAGGCGTTCGCGGAGGAGTAGCGTCATCCTTTATCTCCGAAGGCAAAACAGCTCTGAAGCGGCATTGGTTGCTCCTGATTTACCTCGTTTTGTTAATGGCAGGTTTTAACTTCATGGTAAGCCATTGCTCTGGATGACCTACATTGGCATTCCCTCCTAACATATTTTGTTCATTTAGTCACACGGATCGCAAGACCTGTATCCAACCCTCTTGAAAAGCGAGTTTAGCTTCTCTGCCAACGCAGTGACCGTTACCCAAGTTGTCGCCAACCTAGGAGCTCTCACCGGCGGGACGCTGTGTGGGTGGGCGAGTCAGATCTTTGGGCGTCGGTTTTCTATCATCGTGATCAGCATCGTTGGTGGAGCACTTTTATACCCCTACACCTTCGTAACTTCGACCAATGTCATGGCTGCGGCGTTCTTTGAGCAGTTCTGCGTGCAGGGCGCATGGGGGGTGATCCCCATCCATCTGATGGAGCTGTCCCCGGGAGCGATTCGCACCTTCGTTGTGGGAACGGCGTACCAGTTGGGGAACCTGGTCTCGTCGGCCAGTTCCACGATTGAATCCACAATCGGCGAACGCTTCCCTCTGCCACCTACAGAGACGGAAAAGCATCGATACCAGTACGGGAAAGTTATCTGTATATTTATGGGCTGTGTGTACGCCTACACGATTATAGTAACCTTCTTCGGGCCGGAGCGGCTAGGCCGCCAATTTGATGTCACGCATGACACTGACATGGCGGAGGTCGCTGCCCATCGTGGAACAACTACGGTGGGGGAAGGTGCCGAGAGCGATGTGGAGAAAGGCACGGTTGCTCGGATTGAAGGCTAGTTAGGGGGATGTTGAGATTGAATTTACATAGCGGATTGATATGTGTGGTCACATAGTTGAAAGGTGCTGTGTTTACTGCTCTGTAGCCCATGAATGGACTGGAATCACTCCTCATTTCGGGGTGGAATCATCCGATCTCCAGCCGACCTGGTAGTAGTATTCATGCTCCCCGTAGGAAGTTACCCACCCAACCCTGCTATCCGACATGCACAGTTCCTTTGGCCCCTCAGGCCGCTTTCGTAGACAACACCAAACCTACATCAAAGTTACTAGTCCGGTTTGTCCATGTCTAATACATCACACAGACGACGTATTTTAATATCGGGAATCTATAGAATCACTTTTGAGCCCAACAGCTTTTGATTTGCTTGAGATGGTGGAGGTTGACAACTATTTAGTGTTGCAATACTTTTTGACCTTGTAGAGGCGGTCAGCCCTCGTGGTTCTCGACCGTGGGCTCGCCGTTGCAGACTGAATGGCTTATCAGGTGGGATCTTGACGTTGCGCTCAACCTCACCCCTTCCTTTCCTGGCAGTTGATCGCTATTTCTTTTCTTTTTCTTTTTTCTTTTTTCTTTTTGGCTTGTCCTATTCTGATTCTTTTCTTACCAATTTTTTTTCCGGTGGTCGCTCTGTTTAATCACTCCCACTTTCCCTAGTGTACTCCGTAGGTACAACTAATTCCCTTAACGGTTGCATTCCTTTTCCTCTCCAACCAACCTCGGTCGGCCTGCCGCTCATTCGTTTCCTCCCGTCTGGTCTCGGCCTTGCTCCCTAGGGGCCTACGGAGTACGTACTTTGGAAAGGTTAAAAAAAAAAAAAGGGAAAATTAATTAAGTCAAGACCGGCGCAACCAACCACCGATCCTTCTACCCCAGTCGGTTCATCGGTTTCCCTCCCAGCTACTTACCGGCTCGAGATATTGAGCATTCTTTGTCTCCTTGTTTCTTATCCCCTAATTACGTACCGCTATCGCTAGACTCGCCCCCCGAGGTCTCCTCCGAACTCGCGATCGATTGGCCCCTACGTACTGGATGAGTACGACGACTTCCGCCGCTTCCAATGCACAGACGTTCGTCTGGCTCGCCTGTCGAGGACGACGCTGAAGATTCCTTAAGCTCTCGAACTCCGCCAGAGCCAAGTAACAGTGCCAATGTCGTCGATACACCGGAAAAATCGCACTCGCAGGTAGCCCGCACCGGCACCAGCATCGACCTCCGCAGAGACGCCACGGGCGCCTCAACCCCCAGGTCCCGAAATTCGAGTATGTGGAGGACGCCGCCGTCCTCCTCAATTACGTTAATCTCTCCAGATTGCAAAACATCCTCCGCCACGATGCCATTGGCTTCTCAGCGTCTACCCATGGAGGCGTCGCCGGATCACTCTCGCCGATTTCGACCGTCCCGCCTCCGCAGTCCGTGGCCATGTTCCATCCTGACAGCCTTCACTACCCTCATCGCTTCGATCTTCCTCTTTTTTATCCTTCGCTCGTTTGCTCTTCGTCAGACTGGTGGAGATGGCTGTGGAGTACCGGTGATGAGTCCGACATTCATTCGCATGGTGGGGTTTGACACGGAGCATACGCGCTTTGCCAGCAAATATAATCTCTATCTTTACCGGGAGGGGGGTGTTGATCCATATAGTCAGGAGAACCTCGGAGTACGTTCACCCTGTGTGACTTTTCCCTACCTTCCACCAAGCACACTGCTAAACGTCAATGCGATATAGTTGAATGGAGCCCCCGTCTTGTTCCTGCCCGGAAATGCTGGAAGCTACCGGCAGGTCCGATCCTTAGCCGCCGAGGCGTCGAGACACTACTACGATGTTGTTCGTCATGATGAAGATCGTTTGAATGCCGGAACTCGAAGCTTGGATTTCTTCATGATCGATTTCAATGAGGATATGGCTGCCTTCCATGGGCAAACCTTACTTGATCAAGCCGAATACGTCAACGAAGCTATAGCATATATCCTGTCGCTCTATCATGATCCGCGGCGTTCACGAAGAGATCCGGAGCTACCAGATCCGAGTGCAGTTGTCCTTGTTGGACACTCTATGGGTGGCATCGTTGCGCGAACAGCGCTAACAATGACGAACTACCAAGCAAACTCGGTTAATACTATTGTTACCATGTCAGCTCCACACGCGAAACCCCCCGTCTCGTTTGACTCGGATATCGTTCAGACTTACAAGCAAATTAATGATTATTGGCGGGAGGCCTACTCACAAACTTGGGCTAACGACAATCCTCTGTGGCATGTGACCCTCATTTCTATTGCCGGCGGCTCGCGCGATACGGTTGTACCCTCTGATTACGCCAGCATCTCTTCTCTTGTTCCCGAGACTCACGGGTTTACCGTATTCACGTCCACTATCCCCGATGTCTGGGTTGGCATGGACCACTTGTCCATCACCTGGTGCGATCAATTCCGGAAAGCCATCATCAAATCCTTGTTTGAAGTAGTTGATGTCCGACGCGCTACACAGACGAAGCCGAGGGCTGAGCGGATGCGAATTTTCAAGAAGTGGTATTTGACTGGAATGGAGGTTGTGGCGGAGAGGACGCTTCCACGAAAAGGTATTGTTCTCTACGCCATTGAGCTACTTGATTTTACTAATGGTTAGTTTTCTTTAAACCAGAGCCTAATACTCTTCTGACACTCGAAGACCAGTCCAACACGATTTTATCGCAAGGCAAACGGCTTATTCTTCGCGACCTAGGCCACCGCAGAGGTCCGAACGTGCACTTATTGCCGATTCCCCCACAAGGTGTATCCGGAAAGAAGTTCACCCTTCTTACAAACCAGCAATTTGATAAATCTGGGGATCATGGAAGCCTGGAGGTCTTGTTCTGCAGTGTGTTCCCTCCGCAAAATGGGAGACCTGCAACGGCATTTTCAATGAATATGGACTTCTCCGGAGGTAGTTCAGGCTCAACACGTCTCGCTTGCAAGAATGCCGCTGAGGATGGGATCCACTTGCCGGCCTCGACACCCTCCTCAAAGCGTCCTTATGACCGAGTTCAGCCTTTCTCCTACCTCCAGTACGATCTGGAGGATCTCGCAGAGCACCAGTTCGTAGCAGTCGTGGACAAAGCACACTCTCCCACCAAGGGCTTTGTGCTGGCCGAGTTTTCAGACAGTTCAGACTCTGTGATCAGGGCTCGGTTAGGTTTGGGTAGCCTCCTCAGTGCAGGATTGAAAGTGCGTCTGCCAGCGAACCGTCCCATGCTCATGGAACTGCACATTCCCGCTGTTCACTCGAGTCTGCTGGACTACAGACTTAAAATCGTCCGAAAGAATCACGGGCAACAGCAAGAGCTCTTTGCTCCCCTCTTGAGACAATCTGTCGCAGATCCACATGAGTCCAAGTTCTTCGTCAATGCCAAGGATGTTAATGTGAACTTGCATGGCCTGGCACCCTTTATGCCTCCTCCCCTCCGAGAGCAAGCAACATTGGGTGGTGTTTCTTTTCACCTTTGGACAGACCCAAGCTGTGATTCCACGATTGACATTTCTTTATCTGTGGATATTGCCAGTAGTCTCGGCGAGCTTGTAATGCGGTACCGGACTGTGTTTGCTGCGTTTCCGCTCCTGGTTGTTGCTCTGGTTATGCGTAAGCAGTTCCAGGTGTACGACGAGACAGGCTATTTCATCACATTTGCGGAAGGTCTGGACAGTGCACTGCGATCGTCCCTTCCCATACTCCTTTTGGCTATGTCACTGCTGGCATCTTCTCTGGCGACATCTACAAAATTGCCACCGTCTGACGACCCGTTCCACCATTGGCGTACGAACTCTACTGAATCCCCAATTGACTTCACCAAAAACGATCTCCTCCTAGGCTCTCAGGACACTTTCTTTTGGTTCCTAGTGCCTGTTTTTGGTCTGATCAGTGTTGGAGTGTGCCTCGTGATCAATTATGTAGCTCTCGCTTTAATATTCCTTCTCACTTCCATCTACGGGTTTCTTAGAAGCAAGTCAGGTTATATTCGACGTGATGAGAAAGGGTGCGCTATGTTAAATCCGCTAAGTTTAACCTACTAACTCCACATAGAAACCTCCCTATGTTTTCTTCCGCAAGCCCGAGGCGACGACTGGTCAATTCAGCTATTTTATTGGCCCTTGTATCGACTGTCATTCCCTATCAATTCGCATATATGGTGGCATGTATTGTGCAGTTAGCTACTAGTGTCCGAGCCAACTGGCATGCAAAAGAAGCTGTAAGCTCTTGTTCCTGTTTGCACCTACCCAACAATGTTAATATCTATCAGAAATCCACAACCCACTATAACTTCGCCAACTTCGCTTACTCGATCTTCCTCCTGATGCTGTGGATCCTGCCGATTAACGCTCTGGTCCTGCTCGTCTGGGCTCATAATCTGGTTGTGCACTGGTTCATGCCATTCTCATCGCATCATAATGTGCTATCAATAATGCCATTTGTTCTCCTTGTGGAAGCCATGACGACTGGAACAATGATTCCTCGGGTCACCACACGGTAAGCTCCAAGCTTAAAGCTCAAATTGACGGCAACTGATGGCTATAGGTTTAAACATGTCACCTCCATACTCTTCTTCTTTATTGCCATTTACTCAGCGATATACGGCGTCTCCTACGCTTATCTCCTCCACCATCTCACTAATATTCTCGCAGCCTGGCTAGTGGGAATTTACTTCTCTGGCAGCGAATTTTCAATCTCACGACTGTGGCGGATCCTAGAAGGGGATGAAGCAGTACAAGCTCCTGCATCAGGAAGCCACACGAAGAAAAAACCATAAAACCCCTTCCTCTCTCTCACTTTCCCTTGCTATTTGTTCTCTATTCTTTGTTGCATTTTCAGGTCATAAGACACATATTTAAACGGAGTTCACACTAGGGGCGGTGTTTCATTCGCCGAAAATCGGCCTGTACAGGATCTTGCTTTTTCTTTCATTTTTCCCACCCCTTTAGTTGAGTGAACCAGACAATTCTGTAATGCGAAATGTTCTCGGCATTAACTCGACTCGTTCCAGCCATTATGCTCCGTACAGACATCGCTACATTGTCATGACTAGCTATATCTGCCCCCACCTTGTTTTTATCTCTCTTGCCTTTTTTTTTTTTTTTCCATCCTAACGTCTGTATATACGGCTGGATCTGGATATAGATCAAAGGTGTCTAGAATATAGTATACATAATTACTTGTTTATGAGGATGATTTGCTTAAATCTTTCTGTCCATATCTTCATTAAATGAATTAGCATCCACCCACGCAATAGTACATGATTATAAATCCCGATCGAGTTGTTACCCCCCGGATTGCGAAGAACACCTGGTTTGAATTCGTTCTAATCTAATCACTCCATAACTTGAGACACTGACCAAAGTTATATCGTCCATATCATCTAGCGGATCCCTGTGCGTAGCAAACATAGACCGTACATTTCTATATTATAATACATTCTATAATACACTTAACCTAAGAATCTAATAGGCCGAGGACACCGATGATAAATCATATCAAAACAGGCCCAACCCGCACTCTCTCCCTAGCCCTAAATGCCTCTAGTTCTTTGGCTTTTTCGTCCTCTTTTCGTCTCCGACCGGCCCGCTTCTCGAACCTCTTCTTCCCCCCATGCTTCAATTTGGTTATCAAATCAGCCGCCTGGCCCTTGGTTAAATGCTCCGGCCGGAGTGCTTCCCTCCGTATCTTAGCCTTATTGAGGAAAGTCAACTGTGCCGAGGTGGCAGGCCGCCGACGCCAGGGTTGCAGAGCGGAGATATATAGGTCTTCGAACTCGGAGGCGGCGAAGGTGTCGGCAGCGTGAACGGCGGATTCGAGGTCCGGGCCGGTAGCTATCAACCGGGGCCGAGTGTAGGTGTTTTTCTCTGTACTGGGGTTTTTATATACTTTGACATGGTGGACTGTCCAGGCTGGTTGTGGGGGGTTAGTGTTTGGCGATGAGAGATATTCGTCGGTTGATTTCTCGATTGTGATCCAGCCGGTTGCGTCGGAGAGGAGGTATTTGTCTTCGCCGATGCGAACCCAGGCGTTGTGGCTGGATGAGCGGATGTGTTTCTCGGATTTCATGTCCATGATTAAGTCGTAGATGGTGTCGTATTTGGTGAACGTGAGGTTTATGTCGTCTAGTGTGTCTGGGTCTGGGGAGTTGTCTAGGTTTGCTTGTGGGGGAGGGTCGCTTTCTTTGTTTTTGAGGTCTTTTCCGTTGGCTTTGGCTAGGACTTCGTCTGGATGGAGGCCGAAAAGGGTGGGCGTGGAGAGCACGCCGGTGTCTAGGGTCGCGACCATGTCGATGATGTGGCAGTCTTTTTTGCCTGGGTGGAGGCGTAGTCCGCGGCCAATCATTTGGATGAGGAGATTACGGGAGCGGGTTGGTCGCGCGAGCAAGACGCAGTCGATGTTGGGGATGTCGGTACCTTCTGTGAAGAGGCCACAGTTCAGGAGAACTGGGTATTCCTGGTTCCTGAAGCGGTGGAGTTGGTCGTCGCGGACTTCTTTTGGTGTTTTGCCAGTGAGATAGCGGGCGTCGACTCCAGCGGCGCGAAAGGCGTCAGTGAGCTGTTTTGTGTGCTCGACATCGACGCAGAATACTAATGTTGATTTGCGCTCGTGGGCATTTGCTAGCCAGGCGCGCACTGTGATGTCGTTCGTTTTGTCGGTGTTGACTGCTTTTGAGAGGGAACCGACAGCGAAGTCGCCGAAATTATCCTTCTTCACGCGAGATAAATTGGCTTGGGATTGCACTGTAGTGAAGACTGCATTGGCTAACCATTCCTCGTCAATCATGTCCATGTAGTCTTTATGGTAGACAATGTGGTCGATTGCCGCGCCTAGTTTCAAGCCATCAGCTCGTGAGAGTGTTGCCGACACGCCGACTAGCACCGGCGAGTTGTTTGAGGTCTCGTTCAGTCCGAAATACTTGAGCACTTCTCGGTAGGACGGTGCGACTATGTGGTGAGCTTCGTCTACGAGGACGAGCTTGAACTGTTTTGGGTCGAATTTGGCTATGCGGTCCCCATTGGTCAAACTGCGAATGGATGCAATGACGATGTCTGCTGCTGGTGAGGCTCTGCTGGTGCCCATTTCGATCTCGACACATAGGTCAGGATATGCAAGGCGGCAATGCCGAGCGGCCTGCTCGACAAGTTCACGCCGATGAACGAGAATCAAGGTCTTGTTGTTTGTTTCATTTTGCGGGGGTATACGGCTGATAAGCTGTGTGAAGATCACCTGGTGTAAGATGTGGTTAGTAGATCCCGACTTTCAATTCTGCGTAAGTTCATACAAACCGTTTTTCCAGCACCTGTCGCAAGTGAAACCCCAAGACGTTTATGACCTTGGTCTAAATTATCAAGCACCGATTTGATGCATTCTTCCTGGTAATCCCGAAGGACTATAGCGGGCGATTCGCGCGCGGCGGGAGGAGCAGTGGAGCTGAGGCGCAAGTGAGGTTGAAAAGGGCCGGGCCTCCAGTAATTCCTATAAGGCCTCAATAAGAGACGCGAAATGGGAACTGATCCCAATTTCCCTCGAATACACTCCATCCAGGTGCCGGTTGATCGTTTGCGCAACCAACCTGCCGCAATCGTACCGATAAGTTCGGCGGGAAAGCAAACAGTGCAAACGCTGCTTCTTATCAGATGAAATATTTCTACGGATACCGTCGAAGTGTCGCATTCTTCTTGCTGCTTTTTCTCGAGGTTCTCCATTTCTGCTTTAATACGATGTCTATTTAGTCGGTTGATGCCGGGCATGTTTTCGCCATTTTTCCAGAATCCATGTCAATGGTGTGCCCCTCTGGACCCCCCATCCGACAATGAGCAGTTCAAGTCTTTACGAGCCAGAGGAAGACGATGAAGCATCTGATTCCGATATCGAGACGGGAAACACGCAATTCACAGAACCCCCCTCATCCCCTCCGAGTCGCAGAACCAGATTGTCTTCTCCTTCCCAGCTCGATGGAAAGTCCTCATCCAAACCGGCTCAGATATCTAGAAACTTCTCTCGAGTGCAGATGCTAGAGCGTCTAAAGTCATCGCTGAGCGAGGAATCAGTAGAAGCGTATTCCAACTTACTTGCACAGACAGCCAACGACTTTACGTCCGTCGAATCGAAAGTCAGCGGTGGAAATTACCAATCTACCCAAACCGGGATCGTATCTTGGTCGCCGAAAGAGAAGGAAATATTCTTCAACCTCCTTGACAGAAAGGGGAAAGATGGTATCCGCGATATAGCTAGTGCGATTGGTACGAAATCAGAGCTGGAGGTCCAGGAATATCTCAGACTCTTGCATAGTGGACTAGAATGGCAGCGTGCGGATCGGCAGAGTAGAACAATTGTTCTAGGCGATGTGCCCGCGGCCGATGAAGTAAGCAACGAATGCTGCGACGTCCTTGACAAGTATTCCGAGCTCCTGGTTCTCAAAGAGCAGCAAGATGAGGATATTGCAGGAAGACAGAGACATCAAGATTTGTGGATAATCGATCGAGACAACGCAGAACTAGTAGAAGAACTAGAGACACAAGATCAAAAATCTCCAGCCAACGCAAGCGTTTATCACACGTCCAGTCTGTTCAACGTCCCAAGATGGGTACGACTCTCGGAGCGCCTATTCATGAACTTTGGTGGCGCAAGGCTAGAAGATAATTGGGTGAACATAGCTTACGCGGGTGAAGCACCAGCAATAACTGCCGACGCATTGGCTGAATTCAATACTCTCGCCGTAAGCGTGACACGCCGTTTGATTCAGTCAGCCCTTTTTTTTGCCATGTCAAGACGACGCCGCATGAGAGAGGGCGATAGCAAGGCTAAGGTAGTCAAGGCACAAGATGTTAGGACCGCGCTGGACGTGCTGAATATGAAACGAGACGGATTTGACTATTGGGCTGGCGTAGCACGGCGGTGCAGTTTGGATGTTTCGGATTCTCGACATCGAAAAGGATGGAAATCCGTTCGCCTGAGCCATGACGAGGTAGAGGATATGTTGTTCAATAGGGTACCCATCGATGCAGAGTCGAATCGGAGCACGTCCAGACAAAGGGTAGAGAGCAGAATTCAAGGTAATACAGACGGCGAATATACAGATAGCGATGAGGATAGGGCAAGTGACAATGGGAGCGAGTTCAACCCTGAACACCCCCTAGTTGCATCCGCGCCACTATCACAAGACACCCCCAACGATGAAGAGGAACTCCTATTGGATTCTGAAAACAAGCATGCTGAGCAAGAAGATCAAAAAGCCAGTTGTCTTGGGGAGCTAGAAATTTGGAAAGCTATGGGCCGGCCAGCACCGAATTTTCTCGTTCCCACGAAGGAAGAAGATCACGAAGATACGACATTACCGATAGGAGAACGCACAACAAAGCAAGAGTTTGCAGACTGGCGCGAAAAGACAGTATATCGAAGTGATTGGGAGGAGTATGGTCACGAAGTTTATGATATCTATGAAGAGATATCTGAGAAGCGAAGAAAACGAAGACGTCTTGACGATTCTTGCGATCCGTCATCACTCTCGATTGACGGCGAAAACAACCAAACAGATGGGCTCGAAATGGAACCAACTACAAGTCATGAGCACCTAGATTCAAGTGAAGACGACCACGAAAACATAAAAATGGACGTTTCAACTGCCCCAGACCAAAATACTATTCCCCAAGATGAAGACGGCCCTTCCGAAAACCCCTATCCGAACCCTGAAATTAACAATACCCAACACAAACAAACGACTAATCCCAAATCGCACCAGAAACAAGCAGATGAATCAGACTTACTCTCACCCGAGAGCACAAAACCCGGATACCGATCACCTATACTAACTCGTCGGAGGCGCATACAAGCCGAGCCCGAACAGGGAGAAGAAAGCGCCTCTTCTGGTTCAGATGATGACCTTCCTGCACCTAGGGAATATCCATCGTCAGAACAGGATGACATAGACGGCATGCCCTTGTATTCACAGCCG
The DNA here is from genome assembly GCA_009193595.1 of Aspergillus bertholletiae. NCBI lineage: Eukaryota > Fungi > Ascomycota > Eurotiomycetes > Eurotiales > Aspergillaceae > Aspergillus > Aspergillus bertholletiae. The sequence goes on along the minus strand of ML736372.1, from coordinate 5,048 downwards.
ATGAGTCCGGCTGACTGGCCCAGCGAATGATTGAATCTCCATCCATTTAAATGTGCAATATAATGTGGCCCATCTTTCGATCTCAGGCTTTTTTTGTATGACGCTATACTTGTACGATACACATAGACATGTTGGTCACTAGGCATATGCAATAAGAACTAACAGTATAACGGTTTCATTCCACCTTTAACTAAATGACAAGGTTGAAATAGGTGAACGCGGCAAATACTCTAACTCCAGAACAGTTGCGCCTTTTCCAAGCTGAGCAGCAAGTCAATAGTAAACCCAAACCCCAATCATTCATCCATCAATCAATCACTCAAGCAGCCTCTGTAAGGTGCGCCTCCAATCTTTTGTCTGGTATCTGGTCCTTCGGCCCTAGAATATTTATGGTACAATACATGGATATTATAAATGTTAGCCTGCGAACGTCCCTGTTGCATCGTAAGAAATTTTATTTCATATTTTTTTTCAAAGATGGTTTTCCATTTACGCATACCAGTGGAGGAAGCTTCCACCCATTACAGGTCCAGGGTCTTGTAGTCAGCACCTGCCTCCGCACTCAAGGGCTGCACACCAACCCGTGCATCACTGCCTGCAGGCTGGAAGTTGAAGCGGTTTCCGATTCCCGCCGTCGCAGCCTCACCAAGCATGTTGTTTGCATCCTCACTGGGTCCCTTCAAACTAACCGCTTGCAGAGTATCCTGGACCTCCTTTACGCGCTTCTTGAAGGCCATCCGGTCCAGGAAAAGCTGCTGACGAGCTAGTTCAAGTTCCCGGCGTTCAGCCTCGATGATTTCCTCCATCTCGTTGAACTGCTGCAGCTTAATCTCGAACTTCTGCAGAGTAACATTGACGGCAGCAGAGACCAGGCGGGTCATCTCCCGTTCCTCGTGAGAGGCAAGAGCACCAGCACGAGCTGCTGAAGTTGCGAGTGCGACTGTGGGGAGAGAAGCCTTAGACTTTTTATCGGAGCTGGAGGTTTCCACAATCTCGGCGGTAGAGGCATCCACATCCATGGAATCCTCCGTCTTCACCCCAGAGCCCTCTTTTTCCTTGCCCTTCTCTTGACTCTTGTCAGAGCCCTTTTCGAGCTGCTTCCGAAGCTCCTTGCGGATCTCATCCACAGAGCGACCGGCCGCAGCTGCGGCCACAGCTGGCTCTGCCATCTGTGCCAAAAAGGCGACCACCGATAGAACGGGGTTCTCAGCCTGGCTGATGGGCTCACGCCCGCCGGCGGTCCGCATATCGGGAATGTCCTCAACATATTTATCCTCAATCTCCAGCTGCAGGAACTTCATGACACATTCTTCCTTCGTTCTGGTGCCAACATGGCTGGCAATCTGCTCCCAGTTCTCATCGAAATTCTCCAATCCTTCAAGGAGCAGTACAAGTTCAGAATCAGACCAAGGGGCATCTTTGTCTGGAATCACTGAATACGCGCTATCTTCGAGCTTAACGAAATCAGAGGCGCTATGGCTGGAAGGCATGCGGCCTTGCAAGAAGCAGTTAGGGCAAAGGTCATACTTCGAATCGGGGGCGGATGAGTTCGCTGTGGCCGGGGTCGATTTGGCATAGTGGAATCTGAGTCGAGTACAATCGATGCCACATGAGAAGCAGTTGAACTTCTTTCTGGGCTCCTTGGAAGCGGTTTCCATCGCCTTCGCCACGTCGCCTGTCGTGCCGTTGGTAGAGCCGTCGCCATTTGTCTGCTTCTCCTTGTCCTCAGTGGCAGGGGTAATCTCCTTGCCCTTATCGTCATAGACGTTGCGGCGGATTTCGAGGTTAAGGTCAGCCTTTGATGCTGGGGCAGCTGAAGCTGCACGCTCAGTGGCCGGTAGAGGCTTTCCAGGCTTGACAAAGTGGTTTGGCCCGGGTTGGAAGGGTTGAAGGCCGCGTGGGGTATCAGCAATGACTCGGAAATGGCCTGTAAAAGGAGGACCAATATTTGACGGACGGGTTTGGGGATCAACCTTAACGGCATTAGCAACTAAGTATAGATCGAGATGAATTACTACTCACCTGGTAGTTAATCAAGCCCCACTGTTCTAAGAACGAGTGAACACGCATGATCGCGCACACATCTCCAGCAAGATTACGGCGGCATGCAGTGACTGTGAGATACTCGATAGGATTCAGTCTGTAGGTGTTGATCATGAAATCGCGATAATCTTTATAGACTGCGGGGGTCTTGCTTCGGTTCCTGCCATTGAAAAACTCCGCGAGGGCCTTCTTCTCGATCGGATGAACGGTGTGCATGTCGAACCACGTGGAGTAGCTGGGAAGGATAATGGCATGTGTTTGCGAAACAAGATGTGAGCGCGCCGAAGATTCAACCGACGACTTGCCTTGGCCAGACTGATCCTCTGTAGCACCTTCAGCACCTGACTGCACAACGCCATCGGCATTTTCTTCAGCGCCGTCGCTTTCTTTCTTCGGTTCAGTCTCTGTGCCGCCCATCTCCTCGTCCTCTTGTTCGCCTTCGGCGTTCTGAGCCCTTGGTGAGGCCTGAGCATCTAAAGGATTATCAGTCCCCGAAACATTCAATTTCTCACTTTCTAATGACTCTTGACGCGATTGCTATTCAGGATATGAGATTGCGAGCGTTGACAAACTCAACAACCTGTCAGGGGAGGGAGGTCAAACCCACCAGAAGGGTTAATCACTTCACCTGGAGCATCTTGGGTCGCAGTCACGGAGTGAACATCATCGACAGCGCCGCTGGAAACAACGTTGCTCTCTTCCATGTTGATAAAAAATAATGGTCAAAGAAGGATACGGAGGTCGCAGGTAGTGGAGCAAGGGTCTCTGCGTCTGAGGCCAATTGAGGCGAGTGTCAGGGTGCAGATGCAACCCTCAATCAACTGGTTTATCGATTATCGTGGCAAGCTGGGCCTTCAGAATAAATAATGGAAGTGACACCAAGCGGAGAAACAATGAGGCGACAATGAGGTGACGATGAGGAAGATGGCTTTGTAGCGGTGCGACTATCGCGACACTCCAAAGTTCGCGCCAAGAGCCTCTGAGGCGCTAGTCGCTTTTGGACTAGGCGTTATCCTGCCCAGGTGCCGGTGGATCCATCAGGCCACCTCCTGAGTCGCACCTGCTCAAAGTAAAACTTATCTTCTTATCAGTTTTCCCCCTCATGAGATTATAACTACATACCACCATCACTTCGATCAGCGCTCACCACAATGGTAATTTCTAACAATATCGATGCTACAGCTAACTCTGAGCCATTGAATTGTACTTCAACATTGTCTTTGAGCCCTTTTAATAAGCCTACAGAAAACGTCAACCCTCACTCATTCAGCTCTCTTCAAAGTCTACAAAAGAGATTCTATGACCGTCGAGTTTTACTTGAAAAAGACAAGACCCGCGACCAGTTTCTTTATTTTTCCGATGTCCCAAACCATGTAGTCTCAGAATTAAGTGATGACAGCCACCGAGTGAGCAAATTTGCTCGTCTTTCATTTGATTCCTCGACTCAAGACTCTCATTGTTAAAGTCATGCCTAACCCAGAGCACGAACTTGCCTCACGCGAATTCCAAAATCTTAATTTTCGGAAATTATATCAATGGAGTTAAAAAAAGAAATCCGGTCTCGTGGCAGTACAACTGTTCGCATCGGTAACTGGGTCAAAGAAGCCGATGAATCCTGGGTATTGACCACGAACAACAGTCCAATAACTACTACTCTCGAAATCGGATTATCAGAATCGTCTCAAAAACTGGCGACTGATGCAAGAGGTTGGTTGGAAACGAACGGCACGACAGTGCAAGTGGCCTTGACAATGGCAATCAACCGAAGTAGACCTCAAGTTGTCATCAACCGTTACGAACTATCTCCGCCGCAGTCCATTACCAGAACTCGAGCATCACGTAGCGTGGCTTGCTGCGTTGAGACCATCAATATAACTCGGGGAAATAACACAACCGCTGCCTCTGGAGGACTGACAATACCATTCAAGAAATTTACTGGCCGTGACATGAACCCAAATAATCCACTGGAAAGAGATTTATTCATACCTGATTACAAGCTTGGAGAACTAGCAGAAGTAGTCTGGGAGCCTCAGGGGTTCGTGTAGTAGGTGTCAATCTTCTTTCTACTCTACTACCATATGCGAATCCACGACACTGTAGCAAAAACCAAAGGACTTGAAAACCCCCGTCAGCGACGACATCTTCGTCTTGTTGTGTGGGCCTGTACTATTCTGGTTATGGTTCTATAATGCGTTTCCAAGAAGAAAAAAAGATCAGCATCATGCGAACACAGGCAACCAAGTAGCTCGGCCGGGACTTTGCGTGTTAGCCAGGTAGCATGTCCTATGGCTCTTTGCTTTCGGATCGCGGAGGCCGTCTGACTATGTCATAGAGAAATATTTGAAAGTACGGTCTTCGATGCATCTCTGCGGTTGTACTTTTTTTCCCACAGCTCTCTGTAGCTCCCTAGTTTCTAGTTGTTAAGCTGAGTATGCACTTTTAGTAGTCAATATGTTAACTAGCATATCAGCCAGTGGGTAGGATAATGAACCGCGGTCGTGCTTTAAGTTATTCACAACATACTCAAGTGACTGGCAAGACGTGCGCTGCGAAGGAATCATATAACCTAATTTCTTAATATTATTTAATTTTTAGCTAAACTTCTAAGCATATCGTATCGAAGACTATACTACAAAAGTAACGTATTATTATTAGATTATCTAATAGAGTAATAGTCTATCTTTTAATCAAGTGGCGGGAGCAGCACCTAAGCAGCTTGCGCGTCGATATTACCAACTGAAAGTTGGGCATGCAGCGGTACCAACCTATCTCAGTCAGATAGGGGCTCAAGACTCCCCTAGGTGTCAGAACTGCCAAACTCCTCGGGGAACAGTGGGCCATCTACTAGTTGAATGTAGACAATGGCGCCACCAACGGCAGACCCTGTATAGGGCCCTAACAAAAGCAGGAGTGCAACCACCTGGACAGGGAGAGGTAGCCCCAGAGGGCCGCCTCTTTAAGGATCAGAGGGCTACAAAGGCCTTAATAGCTTTTCTTGCAGCGAC
>ML736371.1:28906-39849 GCA_009193595.1 Aspergillus bertholletiae | reverse complement strand
AGGGCCCTAACAAAAGCAGGGGTGCAACCACCTGGACAGGGAGAGGTAGCCCCAGAGGGCCGCCTCTTTAAGGATCAGAGGGCTACAAAGGCCTTAATAGCTTTTCTTGCAGCGACAAAGATTGGATGCTTTCCAGGAGAGGCGAGCAAGGAGATAGATAGAATCTCTAGGGATAATCTAAGAGATCTAAGAATAGTGGAGGAAGCAGAGAGTAGGGGGGAATGGTAGCACACGGGGTAACCTAGGCATGCCTAGGGGATACCCAACAGACAATGAATACCGAGGAGGGCATAGCCCAAAGGCCGTGGCGCAGACAGGCGGATCGGGCGAGGAAAAGGACCAGAATGAACATGGAAAAGGATAGAGGGGGCTGGTAGAGCTTCTAGGGACAATCTAGAGGCAGTGGTCTAGACCACTGCCTAGACGCATGTGTCTGTCATAGCCAAATGGCTCTATATGGACGTTAAACTTGATTAAATAAATAAATAAATAAATACTTTATCTACCGCTATATCTTCTAAACTGACCATCTAATGACTGAATTATTTTAAAAAAAGATAGGAATCTTTAATTTCCAATATCTAATTAGCTATATACAATTAGATTTCATAAAGTTTCCTAAGGTATATAGCTAAGTCAAGGGAGATGTTAACGTAGTATACCAAAACACTGTTTAATAACAGTAAAAAATTCGGATGAATCATTATTTTATCCATCCTATTCGGGAAAATTATGCAAAAATATGAGCTTGGCGGGACTCGTGGGACTCCCATGGGCGAACTAAGAGACTTGGTCCCGTGGGATTGATGGGACTAAGGTCATGGTCCCGTGGGAGTGGGACTAAATTTTCACTAGTCCCATGGGAGATGTCAATGTCTAGGTGAGGCAGATGATATTGGTCGAAAGGCCATTGCAAAACTCAATGCGGATGGCAGGAAACCTGCCGATGACCGTATCAACAAGATTATAGCTGCGCTCAAGACCCATGCTGACACCCGGCGCTACGAACAGGCAGAAAATATTGTGAAGGCTTTTAAAAAGAAATTAGACGGAAGGGGATTCACCATAGTGTATACTGATCCTATAGAGAGGCCGCCAGTACCGGGCTACAGGAAAATCGACGCTGAGCGGACTATCGAGGTTAACAAGGGCGCAAAGAGCTTTCAGAAGGTGGAGGAGACGGTGAGAAACTTTGTTAAGGAGCCGAATAGTAGCGCGGGACAATCAGGGAAACATGCTGAGGCTATTTACAAGACGGAAGGTATGCATAAACATCTTGCTGAGACATGTAAAAATCCCTGATGGTCTGTTAGGTTATATAGAAGAAATTTCCCAATATTATATACCTAATAGCTGCCGAGGTGCTCAGGAATATGCCCCTGTTTATAACATTCGTTGGTACAATATTGCACCATGATCTGCGGCCGCAGCTTGGGAATTGTTTGCATAGCTCGCTTGACCCACGGATGTTCCGTGTTGGGCGATTAATCAGACATCCAGACATCATATGGATCTGACAGGTAAGGTAGCCAAGCAGATTCCGGACTGGCTCCAAATTTATCAAGCATTTCACTTCGTTTATCTCGCCACATATTTGCAAAGATAATCCAGTCAGCTTTTCGTTTCCATTCTTCCACGATCCGAATCCAAAAGAGATGAGATGGGGATCGCGCACGGGTATATGATCGTTCTCATCTAGGCACAGTGCAGGTCTGCAGCCAGCTAAGTCAGGTTACTTATTAGGGTCATGGGCGTATGCCCTACGGTTGGATTCAGTAAAAGAAAGCGGAATGGACATGAGATCTAACATAATATATACTTGGCAGTATAGTCGCCCCCTTAGGGACATGATACCCCTCAGTAATATCAGTCTTAATGGCCAGACGGGCGACGCACATGGGATACCAACAGAGGGCCCTTTAAAGGAATGCGTAATATACCGATGGCCCTCATGATATTTGAACCCAGGCAGATATGATATTCTAGCGGCCCGGTCGACTTCCTGATGTAATTTCCGCTTTGCATGCAAATATAGAGCCAGTATGAGGAAGAAAAATATTATTGTGGCTTCAGACACGTCACAACACCTTAGGACTTAAAATTATTGTCTTACCTTCGCCGCCACTATCAAGCTCATCACCGTCATCTACAATACAAGGTCTTTGCCGAAGTATCAATAAAGCACAGAGCTTAATCAAAGGTTTGTATGCCACTTTCACTGTGTTACTGTAGTATTCCAGAATTCGATGAAAAGCGCTGAATTAGCCACTCAGCTTAATGATGAGCTACAACAGTATCTTCGATATCGGAAGCCTCAATATAAGAAGAAATCGTAGAGAAGGGTCCACTACACGGTACCACTGACTGTATTTGATGCATACCATCGATTTAGGGATCATACTAAGATAGAAAGACTAAAATACCCTTCGCAGACCAAACCAGCAAAGGTTTTGGGACACAATATGTAACGGAGGACTACTATACGGGGTAGAGGACCCGTCAATTAGGTAAGGATACGTTGGTAAAGCAAAGTGAAACAACTAAGATCCGATAGTAAGTCTAATACAAGAAAGAGACTGATTCTTGTTCTGCTATACTAGTCAGAACAAGTCCCTTTATACTCGGGGATTGACCCCTTCTCGGGGTCGACTCAGTATTGAGAAGTCAACCAAAAGGTCATCCGACCATCTTTTCAGACCGATTCTATACTGCACGGTGGACCAGGATAGCTCTGCACGGCAGGCCAGGGTGGTTCCTGCACCTTGGACCAGGTACTGTCTGCAGGTATCCATTACCTGCCCCAAAGTCTGCGATACATCAACTCTGCAGTCTCGTTAGGGATTCTGTGAAACAATAAACCACTACAGTGGAAGGTACGGGGAATTTACCTGTTACAGGTGCTAGTCAAGTAGATAAGGAAGGCCCTAGATTTCTATTTAGATATAGTTATGCTTCAGAATAGAGCGGCCTTATTTCTCGAGTGGATAAAAACCGCCAATCAATAACACTTTGGTTGTGAAAGGAATTATTCAATGATTCTAATCAAAAAAGGTATCACAAAGGAGTTAGTAATTAGCATTAATAACGATTACTCCCTACAAATTACTATTTCTGCAAAGCAAAACACCTACAGTCAAGGTGATGTTGTGTAAGAGTTTGAATAGCTTCATTCTTTGTGTTGAAGTAAGAATTTGCGTTGCGGCAGACCAACATGCCGAATAGTAGGTAGGGCTTCTGGCTGGCAAATGCAGGAATCAGGGGATTTAGGGATGGTGTAGGCCACTTAATCCTCATATCAAATCCACAATGTCACAACGGCCATCACGTCGATTCCCGTGAGCGTCAACAAAAATGGGCTGCGTAGGGGTACAGGTTACGTGGTAATATTGCAGATGCAAGAGAAATGGCATCAAAACCAAGAGGCTAAAAATGTATTTGAACTAGAGCCGGTGGAAGGCCTTCTACTTCATGTTTCCATTTGCAGGCCATGCCTGTTCAGCCTGGCTATAGTGATATGGCCCGTACAGCCTCGTTCCCCTAAAGACAAACTTAAACTCTGCGACGTTTTCGAGAGCGCTGCTCCGATGTATAATTCAAGAATGCAAGATGATCCGAGAAAAAATGGTCCAAGAAAGCCACGTCTCCGTTTTGTTGCTTGCACGGGCATTCAAATAGCTTATCCGCAATGACTTGTTGCTGAAGCTGCATGTTCTCTTTCCACAGGCGTTGAAAGTCAGCGCGCCATTTTTGGTTTGATGCAGCCCATATGGCCAGTTCAGAGGCGGCACTAATACACGCTTCAACTGCCGGAATAAGCTGCCTGTGCATCAAACAAATATGTAGGCAGTGTTTAAAGAGAGAATAGCAGTCTTCACGAGCCTCAGGAGAAAGCATACTAGCCAATCCACTTGCGATATACGCCCCAATAGCTTTAATAGATTGAGATGTGGTGAAATCACTCGCAATCAAGTAGCCTCCTTTTAAGGTGAAGGTAGCATGGAGACACCCCGCTGGGATATATAACGCATGATCAGATGTTGTTTGTACCACGATGCCTGCTTCTAGTGTATCTGATAGTCGCGATAGCTTATGTCGTTGACCCTCTAAATTCGCTATTGCAGCTAGGTTCTTTTTTGTTGGTGGGTACATGAACCACACCTTCTGGCAGTCCCCGATAGGGGTTGATATACCGTCTGCACCATAGTCTTTCCAATGTCAGCTATGCCACATCTATTGACTGTAAGTACTGACCAATATGAAGGTCGACAAATGAAAACCTCGGTGTTAAATTAACCTGCTGGTTAGATTCCTCCATGGGTTCAACAACTGTACAGAGATCATCGGGGCAGCGAAACCCCAATTTATCAACCGTGGGCAGCCGCAGCCCCGTGAGATATACAGTGGCTTTGTCAGAACGGGGCTTCACTAGTTGAGCAATGGCTAAAGATGGCTTCACCGACGAGTCTACTTCCCCTTGGAAGTTTACTCTGAAGGTTGATTCTGATCCGCTCATTGACGGAGAGTATCCTGCGATGGCTTGTACTGTGTCCTCTATGAGCTCATCCTGCAACGGCGCATGGCTAACCCAGCATTTTGAAGAAGGCAGCAAAACTGGAACCGATACAGTAGATGAATTCCATATAGCTTGAACATTTGAAGATATTTTCGCAAGGTCACAGAGGTCCGACCCATTACAAGATATGTCAAACAATCTTTTAATGTCTTCCAATATTGTATTGATGTTATCACTTGGTGTGGGGTGGGAGTTTCTATCATTCTCGTTTATAATTTCTGATGCATTGGATGGGCCATTGATCCTTTCGTAGCTTGGAGCTCTATCCTATATTAGACCAATTAATAATTATAAATTTGAGTGGTGAGATACTTAAAACGGGAAACCCCTGCCCGTTCCTTTTTAATTTCGATGTTCCTGTCTTCATGCACGGAGGACCTGAGATGCAGTCGAAGTCGGCTGGCGTTACGAAAACTAGCTGGACAGTACATGCACTGTTTCATGCATGGTGCCACACGGATTTTTACATCACGTGAAGGCCAATCATCATAGATGTAATAGTGCTCTGGACATTCACAAGACCTTAATATTTGTTGCTGATGAGCCATTTGGTCGGGGGGTTATAGGCGACGATGGACGACGATGGACGACGATGGATGACGATTAATGACGATGGGCGACGATGGACGATGATGGGCGACACCAGGATACGGTATGCCCGAAAACCTTATCTTTGCCGAGTCGAGGTATTCTCTTCGCTACTGATGTGTTTGGCATCCGTCGGCCTCTTCTCGAGTGTATTAACCATAATCTGCTCATCACGTGATCCCGGATATCCAGGGATACGTGGCCATACGTGGACTTAAGTAGCTATAGGTGAAATCCATCAATCTAGCACCACCTGCTAAGGTGTCGGTGGTCAGGTCCGCCATGGATATAGGGGTGTTATTCTGACCTCACGAGTCACGCTACTAGTCACTCTACTAGTTACTTAGACCTCACGTTAAACCTAAATAGGAAGGGGGTTTACGATGGACGTATTGGTAATACTGTTTCTCGGCTTGCTCCTTGCCAAGGCTACCATTTAAAGCTTTTAGTATTTCCTATTTAGGAAGGATCCTCTATAGGACTATCTACCTGAGCACCTTGCCGCCGGATCGCTTGTTCAGCCCGTTCAAAACCCGAGATCTCTCGGTTTCTAGAACCGCTGGGCCCTCCACGGGCGTGTACAGACAGCGGCTCTAGTAGTTAAGACCATTCATCTAGGGGATCTGGATCTAAAATCGATAGATCAAGCGATTCATATGGATCATCCTGTGGGATCAGTCACTGAGAATAGAAAGCCGAGATGGGAAGCGGTTCCTTAGCTATACGATGATGCAAAATGGTATGAATACAGGGAATCCCTAACATTTTAGTAGTAATCACCGTACAGCGTTCAGTTGGCGGTTTTCCTGGGCCTATTAGTAAATAGCGGGTTTGTATAGTAAACACCCTTTTCAACGCGTAGATTAAAATATGGTAAATAACCTTATGGAATAGCAGCTCTGCCTGTAGATCACTGGGTGCCTGGATACGCTCATCTGCCAACGATTGGTTAATCTGAAGATGGTGATTGGTGATCGTACGTTCAATCGATCTGACAACATCGAGTACGTTATCCGAAGAGCTCTGGAGATCTCGCTTAATTCGCCAGCGAGATCCCTCACTGCGAGATGTAGCCACTTGACCAAAATGCCTATACGTATTTGCATACCAGCGTAGAAAATCTCGTCCTGTTTGATCATGAAGCCATTCAGATTCTATATAAAGTAGAAACTTTTGGAATGCAGGATGTTGATAGGTTCGTTTAAAACGGGCCCATTCTTGATCTTTCAGATGAACTGATCGAGCCAATATGACCAATCTGCTAACATAACCATCCATTGTATATCAATCTGCTTAACCAACTCCTTTTCATGAGCAGTTGAAGCCAAAGGTGTACACTATAAAAGCAGATTGTCCCGTATAGCCCACTTCGCATAGCTGAGCATATTTTTACTGATATGCTGTATCCAGATAAGCAAAGCAGTAGACGGCGATATAAATTGTATAGCGCGTAGTAGGGAATCATATTTATCGGTAACTACTGCTGTCGGTGGTTGAAGCCGTAAAGAGGCGTATATATCGGACAGGTATTGTAATATATAGCGAAATAAGGTTTCTCGTTCATTGGATATGAAGCCAAAAGCAATATAAAAAGCGCCTCCTTGAGGCGTCAGGCCAATGATATCGAGAAGTGGCATGTTATATCGATTTGTCTTGTACGTACAGTCCATCATCAAAACGTAGGGATTTCTGCAGAGATTTTCGATTGATGACTGAGACTGAGATATACGGCAGAAACATGACAATTCTCGTATATCTGATATATGATATGCCGATTGCCTTCACGGGGTATTGAAATTGATCAAGGCCTGGATTGGCACACGGCCATTTAAGCGTTCAATATCAATTCTATACCGCATATTATAGAGATCCCGTGGCTTAATCAACGTTGCATGGCCTTCTCAGCGTAGAACCGATGTAATATATAATATTGGAAGACTTCATTGAGAATGCCAACAATCTGATTATATCGATGATGAAGCTCACTACGCCGGTGAGCTGGAAGTGCTGGGATAGCCGCTGGACCATGATTATGAGTAGCTTCCTCGACAGATAATGATCATGCATCAAATGCGCTTCGACATTTAAGCCGTGCAGTAAAAGGGCAGTCTACTCAACGAGACCGGCCTACACAGATTCCCTGGGACTATGTCTCTGCTGTACGGCCTCTATCCCACATTATGTCGATATATTTAAGTCTTCCGGTTTTGGGAACCTTTCGAGATCGACGTCGAATGACTGCAAAGCCATTGATTATACCAAAAACCTGTAGCGAGCTAAAGGCCTCCTCCGCTGAATCAAACGATTGGTATAGTTATAGATCCATTCTCGGCCTCTGATTGGTCAGACAAGATAATCTCAAAATCATCAAGAAAATCGTTCATTTCAAGCGTGCTTTTCAGACCTTTGGAAAGCGCTATTTCATATCGGATAATGGATATCATATGGAGGTGCACTTTGAAAGGGGTAGTTATAGCATTGTTTGGATGTCACATGATTTGCTTAACATTTCTATTTAGGTTTAGCGTGAGGTCCAATAACAGTCCCTACCTATCATAGGCTAGAATGGGTCCTGCCCAGATGCCTCTTTATTGAGGTAGAGGCAATGCACTTCCAGTTAGTTAGAGTCTTAGAGGCTGACCGTATCAGCCGTTACAAGTAACTGAGCGAAATCTGAGAAAGATTCCGTGTGGATTCGAGGCGTAATTCCAAATATTTGGAAAGTTTCTTTTTTTTTTCCTTCTTATCTTACCTACATGATCGTCAGGGAAGGCCATTCCGCAACAACGAAAATATATCTTCCGCAAAGGCCGACCACTTACCCATTAATCCATTACGTGATAAACCCCGCACTCTGCCAGTCCTTCTGTTTGCTTGTGATTAAAAAGAAAATATTAATGTATCGAGGCTCAACCTAATTAAGCACCACACACATCTCTCTCTGACTAGATGGACCAGCTGTCCTGAATCTTGCCTGCAAGAGCCACCTGCACCATGGAGCCCGACAATGCGTTTCTCGATGCGTTTCTTAATGCGTGCTGCTATGGAGAGCTGTCAAAGGTTCAGGAAGCCATCGCCAGCGGGCAACTAACTATCGAGAACCTTGACGAGGGACTTGTTCTCTCGACCGACAGTGCGCACCAGGATATTGTGGCCGCACTCTTCAACGCAGGCGCGCGCGTATCCACCGACACAGTGGATGCCCTCCCCGGAGATCTACAGCACCCGAACGTGGTTCATCACTTCCTCAACAATGGCCTTGATCCTAACGCGATCCTTTCAAACGGTGAGCCTCTCATAGCGTACGTGTTAACCTTATTAATCAAAGATCCGGGATTAGAACTGATTTCTTGCTACAGATTTCTGAATAACACTGCATGCGCTCGTGAATTACTCTCGCAGGGAGCTGACCCTAATCGTTGCGGGCCAAGGGGAATATCCCCCCTTGTCCGTACCATTGTAGGCACCTGTAAAGGAGAAGATACATCTCATGTTGAAGTGCTTCTTGCATACGGGGCCAAATTAGAGTCAGATCTACTTTTTGCCGCCGGAGGTCCGCGCGTGGCCCAAGGAGAGCTCATGACAAGGTTCCTTCTTGCTAGTGGTCTCAATCCTAACACGACGCACGCAAAATGGGGCACTCCTCTTCACCTTGCTATCTATTCTGCTAAGCCGAATATTGTCAAGCTGCTGCTGGATGCAGGCGCTGACCCCACGGCAGTATCAGTTGGCACGCAATTCCCAGGGAAAAACCCCTCGCAAGCAGCGGAGACTGTGCGACATCCCGAAACCCGGCAGACTATATTTGTGTTACAATAAGTGTCACCCAAGCAACTCCCAGCGATAGTTGACAGTTCTACTGTTGTATAGACTACAGTATAGTATAATTTTTTCTTGTCAATTATGATCTACATAGATAGACACATATATTCTTAAGCCATGGCAAGAGAATTGGCTGCGATGCCTTTTATGATGGCCGAACAATGTCATTCTAACCCAATATGGTCTAAATGCTCCATTTCTCAGTGGTATTTGCCTTGAGGGGATGATGTACAATGGATTTAGTGGTGTAGCACACTTGGAGGAAGCAAAGAGTTTGGCTTATCCAGCAAGCTAAAGCTAGTGAGTGTGAAGGATTAGCCCAATCAAATATTTCACCGCCGTAGGATCCTGAGGTGGGGGATATTGAGTATAGTCTCTCTTTTTAAAATTCATTTATCCTGACCCCTTGCTTTAAGGTGATAAGAAGGTTAGAACTTAGCAGTACTACTTAGACTATTCCTGAATGTCTATCTACATGTACCATATCATGTGAGCGAATTTGGAGCCTCGCTAGGTTCTGCTATGGCCTGTTTACCTTTGCTTCTCGTCATGTCGGCCCCTTGGGCTCGCGACTGCGAAACCGACCGGACGCATCTGCAAAGTCTAATACTGCCCCTAAAGTACTTTTTGGACTGCAATTACCTTATTGACCCTTCACCTCTAAGAGAAACGACACATCGTTAATTCCCCTACCAACCTCTTTGCGGAATGCGGAGTTTCTGTCGGTGAACTTTTAATTCGGGGAGAATGTAAATGACGGTCTTTGCCCCATATTCCGGAAACTAGAGCTTCCTGTTAGGGGAACAGCGACATCCATTCGTATAGGGGCCCGGGAAGCGTGGCCCCTATGTAGGAAAGCTAGAACTAGTGTGCTGACTAAGCGAGGCGACAAGGCACCCAACTGCCAGGGCTTGGCATGGTGCTCCAACACTTCCCCATGGTCAGCTGACCTACACCTGATAGTTCCATTGGCCATGTAGGCCACGGAATAGGCAGAATCGCACCTCAATTTACCGTTATTTTGTAACCATTAGTTTATGGCCTATAGTTACCGCCTCTTTTATAGGTGCTTCTGCTGGATTTTATTGCTTCTCGGAGAATCTCAGTTACTTAAGAGATATTAACTGAGAGCCCCCTCTAAGCGCCGATCACAAGCGGTAAGTAGGAGTGATGTGGCGTCACCAGTTATTTTCGTGATATTACTTCGGTCAAATACCCGGTTTTAGATTACATTTATTAACCAGGTAATTTTGCTGTACCGAGGATAATGAAGCGTAAATTGATAACTTGATTACTCAGTTTAAGTGTAGAGATTTCAATAATTCAGCTCCAAGAATGAAAGCAAAATATCTGATTTAAACTAAACAATATGAAAAGGAAGGTAGTGGTAAAATAGCAGTTAGCTGAGCTGCAAGTAATGTGTATAGTATGACTGGGTATGTCAGATACATAGTAGAACTACGCGTACATATTTCATATTCACTCCTTACTTTGCTTCGCAGTAGCGATCTGATGATGGTATTAACTTTTTATTCTTATATATAGTGGTCTGCTCCTTTAAATCGTCTTGTTCATTGTACCTCTACCATAGTTTTATATTTTTTGTTTCGAAACTTATTGTTCTGATTCTATCCTTAAACTTCTTTGAAGCAAGAAAACCGCCGGTAATATGAAGGTGTTGACTATACTCTCTACAGTTATCTTTGCTACGTTTGTGCTAGCAGGACCTTTGACAGAGGGTAATGATAAAATTGAAAAACGGAAGGTATGGGTAAATAGTGGAGAGAAAGTTTGCTACTATTCTGAAGCACAGACTGACTGACATGGGATATTGGCAGCCTGTAAGTGATTGTTTTAGATTGGAGATACACCTGATGATCTGGGCTGACTGTCATGGGATATGGATAGGGTGTGAGTGATTTTTCCAGACTGGAGATATAACTGAGGATCTAGACTGACT
>ML736371.1:0-27406 GCA_009193595.1 Aspergillus bertholletiae | reverse complement strand
CATAAATTCGGCGACGTAGCGGATCGCCTGCGGGTGGGACATGATCCCTTTATAGTCCAGTTTACCTCGCACCCCCGGATCTAGCTTGTCAAGCATCGCCTTCCTCAGCTCGATGTAGAGTGGACACTGGAGGAGGACATGCCGCGAGGTCTGGGAGCCCTCCTCGCAGCGACACCGATCCGATTCCGACGCCTTGATTTTATATAGGCGCCAGAGACAACAGGGGTTGAGCGGCTCGCGATCGCCTGTGGCAAAGCCTTAACAGGTCCCGTCGATTCCATTACCATCTTCTACCTGGCCCTTGCTCAGATAGTGATTACCCATCCCTATTGGCAGAATCCCGGCCCAAAAGGTTCTGCTGCTGCAAACATCTCTGTAGTTTGCACCTTAGGCCAGCCGCACGGGCAATAGTACTATGGGCGATACCACGCCAGGAAACTCCTGGGGGCCTGAGTACGAGTCAGGCATAATACTCTCCCTCTCTAGGCCAACCGACATGCGCATCCGTCCTCTCGAGCCACTATAGGGTCTCCGCAGGCCCATCTAGTAGGATATGTTGGCGATACCACGTTGCTGCGGTCCAAGTACGAATTGGAAACATGCCTTTCTAGTACCCTCTGGTCACCACTATAATGTTACGGCCCGCTATCTCAGAGAGATAGTTTCCCGTTACTGCTAGTGGTCTCCCTCTAGCAGCCGACCATGTCTTGCAGGGGCCCTTACCAGCAGCATCTAACCAGCATGTTACTTGTAAAGTAGACCCCTACTAACCTAGCCCAGTTCCCACCGTATACTTTTAGACTCTGAAGCGGTGCGCTGTAACTGTACAGGTGATAAGCAGTTCGGTCTCAGTGTAGGCCTTGCCTTTAACACATCCGGCAACTACTATCCTGCTAGTTTTAACAGCTTCCATTACTCCAGAGAGTACTTAGGCTTTGTTCTATCCCTCGTTGAGACATGCTTCCCTGCATCAATCCCAGAGCTAGCTGAACTTGAGGGTGCCCTGTCACTCCACTAAAACAGCTTTGTGTCGTGTGGTTCTCATATCCCAGTATCCCTCTAGCGATCACTGACTCCTTTCGGGGCACCTAGACACCCTTTTGATAGATATTCAAAAGGTTTCTCGCATTGCCTCAGATCAGTTTTTCAAAAGGTCACCCCGCGGGGAGGATTTTAGCATATATTTTACCTCCCTTGCGTGGATGGTGCGCTGATAATTCCTGATGCTAGGCATTTTCAAAGCTTCGGCCTAGGCGCCATAATTACAAGGCCTAGATATAAGCTGCTGCTAGTAGTTGGAGCTTGGTATTTTCAGGATCCCGGCCTAGGCGCCATTTTTGCAAGGCCTAGATATGAATCTCTGCTAATAGCATATCCCTCATTCTGACTTTTCTCATCAGCACACTGCTGCTTACCCAGACTACCAGCTATCAACTCGTAATTAGGTTTGCAGCAGCCCATATAAGCATCCCAGCCTGTTATGGTACACAGCAGGTTACGTGTCCCCAAGGCAAGTACACAAACGCACCAAGAAGCCGCGTGTGGAGTACACGCCAGGAAACGCGGACATACGTACACAACCAAACCACCCCTTTTCCCCGAAGCTGGGGGAGCGCAGCGGGGGTAAAGCGCAGATAGAGAAGGAAGCGATGAAGAAAAGGAAGCAATGAAGAAAAAGAAGCGATGAAGAAAAGGAACCATTGTTTTCATACCCTTGTCCATCCATCAATCGACGGTTCAGGAACAAGTTCAATGAGTTATCATAGAAGAAAAGGCTGTAAAAATAAAGCCTCTTCAGTTGGTTCTAAAAGAACAATCACTGAGATGATGCTTCACAGATCGGTAATATTTTTTATTCTAGATCACCGTCTTGTTTTGTTCCAGCGATACTAATATATATTATCCTTTAAAGGATAATACTATTATTTATAGTGATGAAGAGTTCTTGGATCAAACCCTTCGATTTATTATTGCCTGTCGACTGCCATTCCGAATGGTTGAACATATCCAGTTTAAACGAATGATCACCCTTGCTGCTGCCTCTGCCTCTTCTTCGTATCAGAACCGCCTTCGTCTACCAAATTGTGGGCAGATTAAAGAACGATTAATGACACTCTCAAGTGAGATACATACCCGACTGCTCTCTCAACTACCCAATGATGCCAAAATCTCGCTGGCGATTGACTGCTGGACCAGCCCAGATCGAAAAGCTTTCCTTGCTATAACAGGTTACTTTTTAACCAGAGATATGGAGTATTATGAGATTCTTTTAGGATTTCGACCAATCTTCGGTGCACATGAAGGTGGATCACTAGCTAATCTTGTACTAGAAGTTCTGCATAAGCATGATCTAGCACATCAGATACTTAGAATCACAACTGATAATGCCAGTAACAATGGAACAATGTTTTCTTCTATTACTGAGAAGCTCAAGACACAGCTGCCTGAACTCCAAGATACAATGGCTGACCCGGAATTGTTAAATATTATCAAAACCCAACATCATATCCCCTGTCTTGCCCATGTGATCCAGCTTACTACTACTGCTTTACTTCGAAAGCTCTCTCTTGAAGTATCAAATGACGATATTCAATATAATTGGGAGAATGGGGAAGAGGCTTTAGTAGCTCGCCAAGGTATTGCACGCACAATTGAAAAGGTTAGTGATCCTAATCATTTTATCTATAGATATAGAGGGTTCCGAAAAAGCCTTTCACAGAATATCCCTTTAGGAATATAGAGGCTTTCTGTAAAAGGCTTTTTCAGAATCCCCTATATAGCTATCAATTATATTATTACTAACTGATTTCTAGATTCGGAAGATTGTGAAATTTATCAATACTAGTCCTCAACGTCGGGAGCGGTTCCAATTATCTCAGAGACTTGGTACAGGGTCAGCACTTCTTCTCCTTCTGGATTGCAAGACTCGATGGAACTCAACCTATCTTATGATACGCCGCCTTTGAAACTTCGTCAGTCTGTTGAAAACTTCATCCAGTATTGGGATAACAGTGATATCTCTCATCCCCAGCCTACACCTGCTGAATGGAGACAGCTTTAATATCTGATAGAGCTTCTGTATCCATTTTATATCTTTACAACCTGTCTTTCAGATAATCAAGGACCCACAGTACACAAGGTGTATGATATCTACAATAATCTGTTCCACCACCTGGATACATCGATTGATCGTCTTGCAAGAAAGCGAGCACCTTGGAAGCGACAGATTCTTGATGGTCTCAGAGATGCCCATCAAAAGCTTCGAAAATATTACCGGCGAACCTACCACACCGAGGGTTATATCTATGCAATTGCAACAATCCTGGACCCAACATCAAAGCTTGAAACATTCAAGAAAGGTCCCTGGCTCGATGATGATACAGACTGGGCTCATGAGTATCGGCAGGTCTTTGAAGGGGTATTCAACCTTTACCGCTGTCATAATCCTAATGTTGATACACAGTCATTAGTCTCAGGACCGCTGTCAGGTCTAGACAAAGCCTTTTACCATGTCTCCAAGCGACGAAAGAAGTCACCCCCCTCAGAGATGTTTGAAGAGCTTAAGACCTATCTTCATCTTGAGGGTAGGTTATTTCTATCTATGGCTTGAAAATGCTAACCAGCTTTTGTAATTAGGTACAACCGGTCAAACCGATATCCTTACGTATTGGAAATCCCGCCGCGATGACTTTCCTATCTTTTACTGTATGGCACGGGATTTCTTAGCTGTGACAACAAATGGTGTCGGTGTGGAACGTTTATTTAATAGTGCTCGAGATATCTGCCATTACCGCCGAAGTCGTCTCCATTCCGATACAATTGAAGCAACAATGCTCCAGATGTGTACCGATCGATTTACAATTCATGAAGAGTTTCGGAATATTATGGATGATATGGATCCAGAGGATATTCTTTTCACTGTTGATGAAAGGCAAGATGATGATATGGAGAACATAATCTATATCAGTGATATAGAGGATATGGATGATGTTGAAGATGATTCTAAGGACAGTGCTGTATTGATTGAGCAAGCTGCGGAACCTTTACTCCCTGTCTCAGATCTTACGCGTACCCAACAGGAGGTAGATACTCGTACATCTTGTAGTTTACGATATCATGATCGACGTCCAGGGCAATATAAAGAATAGGTTTCCATAGTATTTATCTATAGACAGAATCCAGAACATTTATTACTGAATTTCTTGACTATTAATTCTTGAATTCTATAATCTAAATCATTCGACACGTCGCGGGGACCGAGAAAGATATTAAATACCATTGGTGTAACGGAGAGCCTACTACGCGGCGTAGATAGCTGGCTAGTTAGGTAAGGATACGAAGGCAGGAAGAAGGCATCTATCATAGCCTAATAATAGGACTAGGAACATAGGGAGACTGATTCTTGTCTCCCTTCTCTATGTCTAAGATCACCCTTAAATAGCTTGGGGCCCTTCCTTGACCGCCAGTCCTTTGTATGCAGAATGAGGGGTAAGGTGGAGAAGCCGAGGGGTTGGGGCTTCGCACGGCTTTATATACTAAAAACGATTGAAACAGGTTGAAAAACTGTTCTTATTATTGTACTTAGAGCTGTCTAGGAATAGTTGAAGCTATGGAGGTATAACACAAAGAAACGCATGACAATCATGTGATTGCCGTGCCTAAGGCTTCAACATATACCGATCCTGTGTTGAACCCGTAACAATTGGTACAACAGCGTAAGTGAAATAAATTGAAAAAAATGTAATAAATATTGTGAAATCATAGCGTATTAATTACCAATTAACCTAACCGCCATAACCTAGCCTACCCTAGCCTACTGTTAACCGCGGTTAAGAGGTCTCTTAACCTTAACCTAGTTGTACCTAGGTCGGTTAGGTTAGGTTATGGCTAGGTTATGACGGTTAGGTTAAGCCACTCTACCTCCGTCCAGCTCCCTGAAATCTGCCCTGCTAGCGCCTGCCCGAAGCCTTACCCTGACATTATTCTTCTTATACTTTCTTCGTCTTTTCCCTAGCATGGATTTCCATAATTCAATAGACTCTTGTCCTTTGAATTCAATTGCCTTACAACACTTTTTGTAAAAAATAGTAAGCTTTTTGAGCGATATTCTTTAACCCAGGAAGATCCACTAAGTATTACATATAGTAAATATATATTTCTACAATCACTAGCTGGAATATCGAGCTTCTAAGTTCACCTCCCCCAACCTACTTAACCTTGACATTTTAATAGGTAATTAGTTATAAACTAGGTATGGTCTAAAAAAATATAGAGTTATTTGGTGAATTTTCAAGAGATTCATACTGTTACAGACCCTTGTCTAGCGCCTCTTTATCGAAAGCGGCCACGCAAGGCAGAAAACCATAGGACGATAAGAGCTGAGAACGGCCGTGGAGTAACCGAAGGATAGTTATGTTGAGTATTTATTATTAACTAGCCAGCTAGTTAAGCGGCCTAGCTCTGGGTTTAATATTATTAGATTAATAATTGAGATATCCAAAGTCTATTTAGACCTGGTAAGAATATCTAGTTTATTATTAATATACAGATTAAATCTCTTAATCAGATTCTCTAACAGTACTGTATTGGTATATTGACTAGTCTAGAAATTCTATATAGAACTGTAGATATTAATATACGAGACAGTTCACCAACTAGGTGGAATGCAATACTTATACCAATGCATCTCCGTATCAGCATCCTTGAACCTTTGAATTTTGTCAACCACCCCATCATCTCCAATCTCCCACTCACCAGCCTCCACCATCTGCGCCCATCGTATCAGTACTTTATCTAACTGAACATTACCACGATCATTGAAGCCGTTGAGTCCCGACTGGTAGAGACTCTCATCATCGCCTTTAGGTTGGGATTCTTCATCTTCTATCACTATTCCAGTTTGAGCTCCATCACTAGTGCGAGTCCACCCGTTTTCCCCAACCTTGAAAGGTAAGAGAAGATAACACGCATTCGAAAAGGCACGGGTTGTCCTTGAATGGATGGTTTCTATGTATACCCCAGCTGGGATCTCTGGGGTATCGCTACGTGGTTGGGAGGTCGGTGGCGGGGGCGGTGGGGGGAGAGGATGAAGCCCATGGCCAAGGCCCTTCTCACCATCCGTATAGAAAAGAAGCAGGGGCAGTGATGTTGGATCATTCGTTGGATAGGAGCCGAGGTAAGGTTGGTTGGCGAATTCTGCGACGGTTGGTAGTCGAATGCCAGGTGCAATATAGCGAAAGGGGATCTTTTGTGTGGAGAGACCCATGAGAAAGTCGTGCGCAAAGGTATTTGGTGGTAGATTGATTGAGGCAAGCAGGCTTGGGTCGGACCAAGGATTGTAGGAGTCAGCTGCTTCACGGGATGGTTGGCGGGCCTCAATAGCCTCCAGGAGTCTCTGCATAGCAGACAAGGCTTTCTCTACATCGACGTTGGTATATGAATGGAGAACCCATGGCTTAATAGGCCTCGGCCAGTTCGGAGGGTCAGGACCCATCAGGGTGACCTTGCCTTCGTCAATCATATCGAGATAGGAATCGAGAATGACCTCTAGTGGCTTGAATCCCCAGCCGTGGATACACATTGGACGCTCCTCGAATTTATAGCCTACGAAGGCTGCTAGAGATTCTTCCTGGTCGTACCTAGATCATCGCTTATTAGCTATATTACATATTGTGGTCAACGGGCGCTTGTCGCTCTTACAAAATGCCCCTCTCATCGCCCATGAGATACCCTGTGGCGCAATAGAGCCACACAAACCGACCGGGGTATAATTCCTCAACCCAGGTCTCGAAGAACGCATCAGGGTCATTGAGGCTACTTATCCAGTAAAATAGAGCAGGTCTATCTGTCCAATCGCTGGGGCCATCCTTGGGATCGAACAGGGCCAATTTTAAGAACTTAATAAGAGAAGGGTCTAAAGTTTCTGCAGTCTTCGGCGATGGCGAAAAATACTCCCACCAGGTAATATGTGATCCTGAGTAATATCCGCTCCATGACAGGCGATAAATCTCATTGTTCAATGCTGCGCATCGCTCATAATCCAGATGGCCTTGCTGCCGCACTGGATTGGCCGAGGTGATGCGTGGTTCCACTGACATCTTTAATGATTTGACGGGAGGGTTGGATTGATTAATTAAGACGAGGCGGCACTGGAAGGGGAGAGAGGCGATATATAATCGATTGCGTTTCGTTTCTTGGCAAAGGCCACACTAATCATTTTCATGTTACATTATGATTTTCCCGGTTTTGCTACCCACTAAGTGGAAAATCCAATGCATCCTGTGGCCATATCCATGTTTTCCAGACTAGTATCTTTGCTATCTATGGCATATTGCCCAAATTGAGTGGTATAGGTTGTACCTATGTATTGGAATCTCTTTAAAGCTTACTACAGACAAGGAGTATTCATAATCGGTAGAGTGGTATAATTAGAATCTTCACTTCAGACACCAAGCAGAGTCCCAACTGTGAAGGCTCAATATACCACTGCTGTTGACTCGATATATTCATAGCTTAGCACAATCGCCAGAATAACAGGAACCATGACCACAATACTCATCCGTACTTCCGCAATACCCGGATACCGAGCAGCATTTACCAAATTGAGTCCCAGTACAAGTCTTGTTCCCGGCAAAGCTGGGCCCGCATTCGCCGTTCACACTCGGGCCACCGTTATCATCATCACAATCCCCCGAAAAACATCGACCAGGCCCGCAAAACTCTGCTCCACTCCCACAATAACCATGGATAGAACAGCACCTGTGTGAATGATTAAGTTAGCATCGGATCGAATTCTAGACAGCTATGGCTGAAGATTAAGCGGCGATGTTTAGAGAGTGGGGGGGTTCCTACGAGCCGAATCTTGGATTGGTACACGTTGTGTATTTCCAGTCAGGACCGCAAGTCCCGTCTTGAGTGGCAGTGTTGCCTCCTGCCTCACACGCCCCGGAGACGCAGTTTCCTGGACTACAGTATTCTGCGGTGTTGCCACAATACCCGCCTATTGAGCAGCATCTACTCATAAAGTAGTACGTCAGTGGTGATTGCCTTTCACTGTGCTGAGTCTAGCTTTCTTTATGACTCACTTTCCAAATGAGCTTCCTTCACAGGCTGTGTTACCATAGGATAGGCCACATGTACCATCTTCTGATATCATAGTCTTGGTAACTGGAGCAACGCAAACATCGTAATTTAGCCATAGGTTGGTACAATTACTCCACAGCTAGAGAAAACGGCCCCGGTTAATTTGACTCATCTGGTCATCTGGACATGGTAAAACTTACGTAGTTATTCATGTTCTGAAAATCGGCAAATGTAATCCCACTGTGGCCAGTTAGTATCGTTAAGCGACAAGTCGCCCATAAAAAACGCTTACAAGCGAAGAGCCACTGTGTTACACTATCGTTGTGGTCAGAGTTAGTGTATTAAATATTCTGGGGTAGTTCACTCACTTCATCGCCAGCAACAACTTTGTAATACCGGCCGCAGTCTGGGATGGTGCCAGGGCGTGTTGGCTCTGCCGGGATTGCTGGATACAGAAAGAATCATTTAGGATGTATAAAAAGGTAATTGGTGATTGGAAAAGCATTACCTGTTGTATAAAATGAGCCCGCAGTAGTAGGGGCATAGATCACACCAGAAGCCTTGAAGAAACCGCCTGGTGGACTGTAAGAAAATCATCAGGATTACCATTGTCTACAAGGAGGCAAAAGGTGGAGAGTCCCTCACCCTTTGCAAACGCGTTGTGAGTTATGCACCCAGCTACATGCCCCTAGAATGTTCGGATTCCAGCTTAAGAATTGCGTCTCGGAAATAGGGAGCTCCTCGGTGGAATAACGAGCTGCTAGCTCCTCACTAAAACCATGTGAGCAGAGGGAGAAAACGATATATATACTATAGCGGGGGTGGGCGGCTATGCTCTCCGTGGCCCCTCTTTCTTTCGCTTACCAGGTTGTTTTACCCCAGACAGTATCGATTTCACAAGGTTTAGGCAAGCACAAAGGGGAATCAAACCGACAGTCTTGATTTTGTGTAGCATCAACCACTGTTCCAGTACTTACATTGTACATATCAGAGATATCTCGGCAACTCATCCAGGAATCGGGTGGTTGAATCAATTGCCCAGAACAGCTCGTTGGTGACGGGACGGGAGTCACAGTGGCAGAAACTGATGTGGTGCGAATTGAAGCGAATAAGGTAGTTTCATAGGTAGTCACAGGCAGCGTGGTGGAGCAATACTCCTGTATCCTGGAGTATTGATCGAGAAGGTAGTTCGTATACTCGCCGGAGGGGAGTAGGGCCGACATAAGCCGTTGTCTCCACATTTTGATGAAGCATTCGCTACATAGCTAGACGATGCCGTGTTAGCTTTCAAAACCGGTCAATAGATTGTCAAGTGGGGTAACATGCGAGGTCTTTCGAATAAAGCTTAGTTACATCCATCATATCCTTTGTCACCTGGGTCGTAGTAAAGTCCGGGTCTAAGCATTCTGGGGGTTGATCACCCTCATACTCATAATAACACAATTCGGGATCCCATCTATATAAAATTAGCTAATCATTGCGAGATTCATAGCTCAGCCTTTCTTTTTCCTACCGCATGTAATCACTACCCTGCCAGGTCAGTATTCCAAAATGTTACCGGTAAGACAGCCAATCCATTGATCCGCGTCCTCCAAGGCGCAGGAGTCGACCAGGTCCTGGAGAAGCGTGATAATGGCCTCCCGATTGGAACATGTGCCCCAGGTACACCATGCTCGAATGGAGCATGTTGTAGCAAGGTAACTATGCCCTTCATCCACGATTTTCCTTCCAATACCGAGAGCACTTAGAATACTGATAAATTAATGTCATTTAGACAGGAGTATGCGGATTTTCTCCGGATCAGTGTGGACAAGATAACTGCATTTCAAACTGCGACGCCAAAGCCGAGTGCGGCCAATATGCTGCTCCAGGTCATAAAACCTGTCCAATTAACGTTTGTTGTTCTAAGTTCGGCTTCTGTGGGACAACAGAGGTATGTATATACACACAAGTAGAACCAAAGAGGGTTTCCGCTGACATTCATCGTCAAGGAATTTTGCGGCACTGGCTGTCAGACAGGATTTGGTGGATGCGGGCCGGCAGTCAAGCCATCGTGTGGCGGGCAGAGTGCAACTCAGCGGACAATCGGCTATTACGAGGGATGGTATGTTCTCTATTTGAAACCCCACTACTGCGCAGGGCACTAAAATCTCATATCTGTGCAGGGCCTCCACGAGAGCCTGCGACAAGCGGCTCCCATCTGATCTTGATGTCAGTGGTTTGTCGCATATAAATTTCGGTACCCCCTGTCAACCACTATAAAAAAAGGTATGCATGGTGCTAATAGTTCTGACACAGCATTTGCCTATTTCCATCCCAGTAGCTTCGAGATTCTACCTATGAGTGCAGATGATATAGCGTTATATCCTAAGTTCACAGCCTTGAAGGAAAGAAAGCCGTACGTGCAATATAGCCAACCTTCCCAAAGACACCACCTCCGTGCTGCGTGCATCTTTATCAATCTACGCTCGTCAACACTGGAATATGCTGATCAATATTAAGCTCTCTGAAAGCTTGGATCTCGATCGGTGGTTGGGCCTTTAATGTATGTGGGTTACTAGCAGATCTGTCAATCACAAGACGTCGTCCTGACTGCTGATCAACACTCCCAGGACGCAACGAACACCCCTAATACTCAAACAGCATTTAGCGACATGGCATGAAGTGCTGCCGGCCGCCGGAAGTTTGCACAGTCGTTGATTAACTTCATGGTGACATGGGGTTTCGATGGAGTCGATTTGGACTGGGAGGTATGACTTCGCATGGCCGGGCGAGATAAATCCCCTTACTAACTTCGCATAGTATCCTGGGGCAGATGATCGTGGTGGGATTACAGCCGATACAGCAAACCTTGTGCTTCTCTTAAAAGATCTCAAGGAAGCATTTGGGGGCCAATATGGTTTGAGTGTCACCTTACCTGCATCATACTGGTACCTGCGATGGTTTGACCTTCCATCGATGCAGCACTATCTTGACTTCTTCAATCTTATGACATATGACATTCACGGTGTGTGGGATTCCAATAATAAGAATACAGGGCCATATGTTCGCCCCCATACAAACCTTACAGAGATACAGCTTGGCCTTGATCTCCTATGGAGAAATAACGTTGACCCCAGCATGGTGAACATGGGCATCTGGTGGTATGGACGGTCATTCACCCTACAAGATCCACAATGCAATACGCCTGGGTGTATATTCTCGTACGGAGGAAAGGCTGGAGAATGTACTAAGGCTTCTGGCACTCTGTCAAATGCGGAAATCCAGCGTATTATTAGCAAGCACAACATAGTCCCTACCGTGGACCGAGAGGCTGGGGTGAAGTGGATCACTTTTGACAATGACCAATGGGTTTCGTACGACGATGGTGAGACTATGCAAATGAAGATGGATGTGGCAAATCAGCTATGTCTGGGTGGCACTTTGATCTGGTCTCTTGATCAGGATGGTTCGGATCATTCAAGCAGCAACGATCTCGCTGGCCTAGGCTCGGCAAATGGTATTTCTGCTGATGAAGCAGCAATAGCGAAAGAGTTCCTCAAACAGGCAGACAGAACTACCACTGTCCGTAATACTTGTCGCTGGTCAGCCTGTGGTGAAGGCTGTGGGCCTGGATATTTTGCGGAGACATATGCCAAAGGCCAGTCTGTGGGTATCCGCCGAGAAACGGCATGTCCAAGAAATGAAAACTTTATGCTGTGCTACTGGAACTAAGATCGGCACTTGCTCTTGGCACGGATGGAGAGGTGTCGGTATGGCCTGTGCCTCTAATTACTGTCCCAAAAACACGGAGGTGATTGCGGTGAACAGTAAGTTAACCATGGACCACTGCTCTTGGCAGGAATCGCCCACAAATGCTCATGTCGTGAAACAGCGAACTCGTACCAAGATAGGTCCGATCAAGGGACGATCTTGGACTTAACATGTAATGGTCTGTTAGCACACTCCTTGTCTTCACCGTGTAGTGAGAGCCTCCCAGATGCTTACATGGTACGACAAGTGGTACGCAGTCATACTGTTGCTCTGGCTTTGTCCCATCTCCGTATCTGAACTTGAGAGGCCAAAAGTCAATCTCAAAGAAGTCTACCAAGGGCCAGTCTAGCCCAACATGTTCCAAAAGTTTGAATACCCTGGGCGCACTTCTAGGTATGTAGGCCCCTGGCTAGAGGAGTGGCCCAGCCTTAGGGCTTTATTAACCTGGTGTAGGCGGAGTGGGGACAATTCCTTGGATGATGGCATCAGAGCTTATGGGCTCCATTGCTGGAAACCTGTGTTCTAAGCCAGGCAGCACAGGTGCATCCGAAGAATATGCCGGAATGATCGCTCATACAATCGGACAAGGTGCACTCGGACCAAATGGACGTAATACAGGCAAACTCCCAAATCTCGAGCTTAATCTCAACCCTAAGAGACCACCACAAGGGAAGCCTCGTCAGCCAATGCCTATGCGTGGGCGATATACAATGACTCAATACAAGAAGAATGACAAAGACTGTTCTGTCACTTACACGTGTGCCTATGGACACGGCTATGATGAGGTGGGTAATTCATTTTAAGACAATCCATGCGTGAATCCGAGTCTCACTGACCCACTCAACTAGGTATGTGACAATCAGCGCTGGGCAATAGATAAGGGCCTTGGTGGACAGACAGTCTATCATAAGCACATGGGTAAAAGGCCGAAGAAGACAGACAAAGACAACTGGTCCCTTCTTGACAGACGTCCGGAATATTATACGCTGGGTAACACCAGGCCTGGGCCCAATGAGCGTAACCGCTGTGAGGTGTAAGTATATTATGCTGATATCATTCCACATAGAAACGAGCATTTGCTGAATAGTCAATGCTAGCGACGAGTTTCCCATGGCAGCTCTTGAAGAAGGTATTGAGGGCAAATACCAAGTCATGCGATTGATTAATGGGGTCGCAAATGGAAAGCAAGGTTAGTTAGTACTTTCCGGTCCGGCTTAGAGCTTACCTGATGTGTCGCAACACAGGCATAGACTGGGATATGTGGGTATCGGCCATATATAGCCCATGCTCTCGCCTTCGCCAAGGTAAAGGGTTGTCACCACCACCAATCACTTGGGCATTTGGCGCATTCAATGAAGGAGATAACCGTGCTTCGGCGAAAACAAACGGCGAGCATTTCATCAAGGCTTATGGCGTATGTCTTCGTACCTGCCAACATTTTCCGAATGGACTTTGACTAATGAAATGTGCTCGCTCTCTCCTTGGTAGTTTGACTCACAAACTAGTGAAAGCCTGTGCTGGGGTACGTTGGGCTTCCCCCCTATCCCAAATCACATTTACCCTCTCAACCTACTCATATAGGACAACACTGATTTGCATAAAATGTGCTAGCCACCTACACATATACAATAAACGATGCCACATACACCTCGACAGTTTCCGACCAAGGCTTCCACGCCAAGCTTGATGACCCGTAAGTCAGCTGCTTCAGGACACAAGATAGGTCCATACACCAACCTTGAATGTGACATAGGATGTTCAAAGCACCATATAACTGGCCCACGTTCAATCACTACAACAAAGCTCCATCATCACCCGATAGCCTTCCAAAGGACGTTTTTGACTCTCAATGGTGAAAAAGAGAGGTTGCGCGAGGTGTTCTCCAGAAGGATCTACCCATATCAGCCATTTATGAGGCTGAAAAGATATCTTTGGCTCTAGACGCCCAGGCTAAAGCCCGAATCCCAGTCCCAACTCCAGCTATGGCCGAGTCCACCTACAACGAAGTTGTTGAAAGCCAGAGACCATCTCTGAATGATATTCCCACTGAGACAGGTGCTGTGGATATGAGTACTGCTAATGCGGAAAGGCGAAAGCGTCATCTGAGGAGACATCAGGTGGGGTATAGCCATAATCCATAAAGTCTTGGTCAGAGATGGGGCAGTGCTTTCTCGCAGCCAGATTCCATGTGGTTCGATTGGAGCCATACCTATCGTTGTAGCTATATGTCAACCGATGTAGCCAAAAAATAAAAAAATATATATATATACCAGACGGACGATGAACTACTACTACTTTTTCTAGTTTGACGTGGAAGTTCCCTTGTCTACGGTTTCCAGAGTCTAATAAAGCGTTACACAAATAGTATAGTGCAGAAGATCTACTCCGTACATCTTTTTTTTTGAGAAATAATGTCTGTGGAGTGGGCATGTCCCCCCAGGTAGGTCGGAAGGTCCTTTCGATCTCAAGAAAATGGCAACTGAATCCCTTCACCGTCACAGGCTATGTATCTAAAAGGGTCCGGGAGTAGCCGAGATATTCCCACTACATTCGCTTTAGCATGAACGGCTAGCAGGGGACCTATCTGTCAACCAGTAAATCGCACCATAAGAAAAGTCTCTCTTCGTGGAATCATCCATATCAATATGTGTACTGCCTCTCTGGATTTCCGAGCTAGGCTGGATTGGGAATCATCTCCTTATCTCGACACGTGACTGGCATGCGCGATGAAGGTATGCTTCAGGAGGCACTCCGTACAGGACTCATGATTCGTCAAAGAAAAAGGAGAGAGTGAAACGTGAGTTTAAATGAGACTGGACCTCAATGCGCAAGTACGGCGCCTGAAAAGCAAGAACGTGTTGTTCCTAGACCTCGGCAAGACCCTCGCGGAGGGTCTAACATTCAGACCCTCGACCCGACCCTCGCGAGGGTCACCCGTTTATGAACAACCCTCACCCGACCCTTAACCCTCGTCGACCCTCGTGCGGGTGACCCTCGCCGACCCTTATGGACCCTCATTTTCATAAAATTTTCACACTTTACCTAATTCGGAGGGATAAAATCGAAAAGTAATCCTAATTAAATACTGTCATTTACACCTGTTCTGGTATTTCGGATGATGAATTATGTATAGCTACTAGAATCAAAATAAATTGTTACGAAATCCCTCTGAATTTGAATTCTACTATATTAAATCACTAATACTGCGACGAATTGCGGATGAAAATAAGTAAATTTAAGTGGTTAAGATGCGTTTTTAGATGGGCATACGCTACTATAATAGAAATATATCTTTAGTATGAGAGAAATATATATGTATCTTCGCCAGTTTCCATCTCTTAAGCGATTTTAGGCTTACTTAACGGTTAATCTCGCTAATATTTAGATATATAGTTAAGAGCCTTCCAGTGATTTAGATAATTAAGTTAGAAATTGGTTCTTATCTTATACTGGGCTAAAAATTTACTCTAAGATAGCTGATTCTCACGATTCTGTTAGACTTCGTGATTTTTTTTTCCCATGAGGGTCCCGAGGTTCACCCGCGGGTGGCCCTCACATCTTAGAGGGTAAATCTGCGGGTGACCCTCGGGACCCTCGCAGTTTAACCAATTAAAAGAGATAAGACCCACGATATAGATCATATTATAATCTATCAACTCTGAGTCTTCAGGTCCCTAAGCCATTTGACTCCCCCTTAGTTATTGTAAATTCTGCTGACTTGATTTTTTTCCTCTGTAAGTCCTTTATTCTCTACTTCCTTCTTACTACTATCTTTCCTTGCGGTTTACGTAGCTCTATAACCATGTCTCAGCTTCTATCTGACATCCCTTCCTCCTCTATCTATGAGGGGGATACTTCAGATCCCTTCCACTTCAGTTTCCCTGACGAATTGCATCATTTTACACTAGAATCCTCAGGAAGCCAAACCACCTCAATTACTGGCTTAAATCTCTCTCAACCCGAACTTGAAAAACTACCACCACCTATCCCTGATATCCTTCAACGCGTTGGCCCGGATCGATACAAAGCTCACATCCTTTACCCTTACGACGCTATGTCTAGGGATGCCTTTGTTACTTGGTGGCTAAAGACAGACTATGGGATGAAAAAGCGAATCAATTGGGACACAAAACATCAATCTGAAAGTTGGAAACAATTCGAGCAGGTGGCGGATGCAAAGACTGGGAAGCCTGCGGTTATGTGTAGGCAATGCGTTGCGCTTCTTGAACACCCAGCCACTTACCGCCATGGAACATCTTCTATGAATAAACATATTAAGGGTGTGAACTGCCGTAAGGCTACAAAAAGGCCAAATATAAAACAGGCCTTAGAGAATGCGGTATATCTATCCTTTACCCTACTATTATATTAGATAAACTCATATTACCAGGCAAAGTATGCTCCGAAATCCGCCGTCTTTACCCAGGACGAATGGGAGCTTAAACTTTTAAGACTACTAGCGATGTCGCGGCTCCCCTTTCAATTTATTGAACATCCAGAGTTTTATGACGTTATTCATTTCGCTCGCCTAGCACCTGAACATCCTAGAATTCCTTCCTCAAGAACAATTCGAACCCGGCTACAAGAATTTGTAAAAGAACAACAGCAGAATATTCTACAAAGACTACCTTCTGATGCGAAGCTCTCACTTGCATTAGATTGTTGGACTTCTCCTTTCCAGCAGGCCTTTATAGCGGTTACTGGCTATTTTCTTGACCACGACTGGGAGTACCGGGAGCTCCTTCTTGGTTTTGAGCCTCTCTCTGGTACCCATTCGGGTATAAATCTTAGTGAGGTACTAATGAAACTCCTCCAACAATATAAGATTACAGACCGAATACTTGCAATCACCACCGACAATGCGTCAAATAATAATATCTTAATGACCCATGTGAACAACGCTATTCAGTCATTAGAGTTAAGTGAGAGCTCTACTATTATACGTGTTCCATGTATTGCGCATGTTATCCAGCTAAGTCTAAAGGAGCTCCTTGGTCAAATGAAAGCAAATCCAAAAAATGAGATAGCAGAGACAGAATGGTCTGAAACTCGTATCCAGTCTCTTCGTGCGAGACAGCAAAAAAAGGAGATTGTTAATACATTAAATAAGGTATACTCCTTCCCCTTCTTACATTTCTATTATCTTCTAATTCATCTCCTAGGTACGCAACATGGCTATCTATATTAACGCCAGTCCTCAGCGTCGGGAGGCCTTCTACAACCTTCAGACAGAAGAGCCAAAGCTTGTTCCTATCCAGGATGTTAAAACTCGCTGGAACTCAACCTTTCTTATGCTCCGGCGTGCAAAGCGACTACAATCTACCTTTAACAAGTTTTGCGAGCACTACGGCCAGGATCATTTTGCCCTCGGTGCAGAAGAATGGCGCCAGGTTGAGTATCTTCTCTGGGTTACGCAACCGTTCTTTAAATTCACCTCCCTTCTCTTACAAATAAGGGATGTGACTATTTATCTGGTCTTTAATATCTATAATAAACTCTTTAGCCATCTAGAGAAGTCGATCTGGCAGCTTCAGCGAAAGAAGGTTTTTTGGAAGCAGCTTATGCTAGCTGCCCTCCACGCAGCGAAGAAGAAGCTCTCTCAATACTATAGTATGACCGATCAGATGGATAGTGATCTCTATGCAATTGGCACAATTATTGCGCCGCAGCAGAAGCTTCAGTTCTTCTCTGGGAAGGATTGGGATGACCCAGTCAACGACTGGCGTGGACGCTATCGTGCGAGTATTAAACGTTATCTTGTACCCTATCAGCAGCGGGTTTCAGATACCCAGTTACTGGCTAAGGTTCAGCCCTCAGCTACAGCTATCTCTGAGCTTGAGATGATATGTGAACCAGAATTATCTCAACAACCAACGACAGGCCAACAGGATGAGCTTTCCTTATTTCTTGATAGTGGTACGTGATATAACCGCTTTAGTCTATTTATAACTAACATCTCTAATAGCAACTGTTCGGTCTGGTCCTCGAGTATTTTGGAAGGAGCACGAGCATGAATTTCCAGCGCTTGCAAGCCTTGCCCGCGATGTTCTCTCAATACCAGCTACTGGTGCAGGTGTGGAACGGCTCTTTAACTCCGCTCGAGACGTCTGCCACTATCGCCGGGGTTCTCTTAGCTCTAGAACTATCCAGGACCTAATGCTATTTATGTGTACATCCCGGTTTGATTTTGAGGAAGAACAGAGGGCAATAATGGACGAATATCTCTCACATGAAGATAAGCAGGCCGTTAAAGAGGAAAAAGATACGCATGCAAGTGAATTCGATCCAATTAGTGATAACGAGGAAGAAGGCGAGGGGGTTTCTACTCAGATACAGTCTATAGATCAACCTCAAAGTGAAAAGAGCCAGGGGAAGCGGCGAAGGAGTGTTGCATCCATACCAGAGGAGGGTGATAAAGATCAAGAGGGTGATGAGATAGTTCTTCCACTACCTAATACGCAGCAGCGTATATCAGGCAGGGTTCGGAAGCGTTCAAAACTTCTCGAAGGATACGAGGTTGAATTAGAATAGTTCTATAGCTAGTTTTCATCCCAAAATAAAGCTCTTTTCAACTGATCTACACTAAATCTACGAATGCTCGGCAGTAGAGAGCTGTAAACGAAATACTCAAAAATACAGGCAAAATCTACATAAAATATGCAGGCTACAAGTTCATACTGTTTGTGCTGTTTGATCACCCGCGGGTCTCGCCGAGGTCTAGTTGTTCCCCTACTATAGGGGCATCAACGTTCGGAAAAGAATCAGATTTGATCTTTGGATCATCATGGATTGTCAGCCTCTTGCCAGGAGCCCTTGAACGATGATTTGCCGTTGTTTTGTGGGTGTACGGAGGATCATAGCGGCCACTCCGCAACAACAGTTTTCCTTACTAAGTTCTATTTACCGCTTTCTCAATCGCTTCCTGTATTAGTTTACTATAGAATTGTCTATTTACTTTCTTTAATTCTTATAAATTACCACTGTATATAACTATATCTTGTCCAGCTATTAATCTTGAGCTATACCAGACTAAGATTACAGCTTTGTACTAAAGAAATAAGCCAGTACCTATAATATAAGATTATCTAAAGAAATTATTTAATCTTCAGCTTAGTAAATATATACCGTATATTTCTGAGTTCGTTGCTATTGCTTGGGTATAAAACATATCTATGTACTGTAATGTACGTCGTACTGAACGTAGAATATAAACAGTCGCTGGGAAAGGCATGGTTACTGTAAATGTGGTTGAGTGCGTGTCTGCTGCCCACCATTCATACTTGTCCATGGATGTCGTACCAGACATAGAAATTGAATTGTAAACTAGATAATCAACGATCGCCATTGACTTAGGTAACACTTTATTCCTACGACATGAATATGGCTGGTTGCCATTCTTGTGCTAGCTTCCCTTGAGCTCGGCCTCGCACAACTGTTCCGTGGCAATGTTCTGCATGATTTAAGAGATCAGCTTTCTGTGCAAGCGACTCCATCCCACAAACGTTACATTCCAGCCCTTTGGCCGGCCACGGAGGATTGACATGCTTCCGCAAGAAATGTCTGGTAAGAGAACCCGCCGTTGCATGCTTTGCAGTCCGTTCCTTGAGCGGGAGATTAGGATTCCCTAGGCAAAGAAAGCAGATCGTGGGCCGCTCGCTCAGATTCTTGATCCGCACGGACTCCATCGCTTGGCGCAGGGCGATCTCGGCATCATCCTCCAACACATGCCGTTGCCGTTTGGCAGGAGCACCGAGCTCGTCATTATCATCGTCAGGTACGGGCCGGCGGCAGGGCAGGGTGGTTCGAGGGGTTGGTCGCCCCTCTTCCACGGCGCAGAACGTAGTCATCGCGTTAATTGCGTTAATTCGGCGCTGATACTCCGCTTCAAGAGTGACACCCGGCATAGTTAGCGTGGCGTCAATCATCGCCAGATGCTGCGGAGCCATGGAGCTCTTGTGCTCCATTGTGTCCATCACCTTGGTGTTTACCAGCTTCCCTGCTAGTTGCCGCTCAAGGTCAATCACGGGTTGCTCATTCCTGTACCGCTCCAGGTTCTCTCGGATCCGTCGGTTTCGCTGTCGCTGCTTCTCGTTACGCAGTTCACGGACGGCGATGTTGTACCGCCGCTTCGCTTCCATCGTCTGGTCCTCGAGAAGTTCTATCTTCTCTTGTAGACGGAGGCTCCGCTCACAATCCCTGAAGCGATGAGAGACGGCCGTATTGGCGTCTTGTAGCTTGGCTTCGGAATCTTCCCACTTCCGCTTGCGCTTGTTGACTCTCTCCTACCGCGCGAGCACCGCCGGGAGCTCATTAATGGACTTGGATTCTTCGGCAGAGAGCTTGAACGGTCGATCCGAATCAATGGACGCACTGAACGAACAAGCAAACCGCACTAACGGTGTTTGAGAACCTGTTTTCCGGATGATACCTTGAACATCGACATCGACGTCCACCTCATAATGTCGGATAAAGGTGCGAATATCTGCGTGTTGAAGGATGACGTTTTGGAGAGCGTCTGACACCTCGTCTATTCATTGGGTTAGCGGCCCGACGAGCCAGGGAAGCAGGATTGAGGGAAGCTTACCGCTGTTGTTGAATTCCTTGGCTCCCGCGTATCGGAGATTATACGGGTGGGTGACCTGATCAAAGCCTGTAATCTCACCACCTCGACGCATCCTGGATCGCACCATGGCATCCGTCATTCTCTTCTCCAGGACAACTCGATATCCAGTAGGTTCGCGCTCCACCTGGCAGAAGACAAATTTATCTGATAACTCGTCCTTCAAAAGCAGCTCCTGCTGTCCCAAGCCATCTAGAACCCTAAGGCTATACAGTTTCTCCGGAGAATCCAGCACGGGCCCAGTCTTCGAAAGGCTCTTGAAGCCTTTGATGTGAGAGAGTATACTCAGCAATGAGACATGCGGACTAAGAACCAAGCTTGGATCAAAGATGATTTCTGGAATTTTGAACTCGTTCCTACCACTTTCGTCAGTTATCAGGGCCTAAGGACCTACATAAATCAACAAAACCTACGGAGCTTTCTTTCCGAGGAATCTCTTCGTGAAATCTGGTTTCAGGAAGATGAACAGCCGAGGTCGTCCGCCTTCCGGATCTCGAATCAGTTTTAGCCCGATGTCCCGATAGCGAAGATGAAGAAGCGCCCCTGGACGGCTTGCGGTGATAGCTGCAAGCTGACAGAAGAAAAGTATTTGAATACGCTGCCAGCCGCAGTCATATGTCATCTCAGTGGTGGTTAAGAGAACACGTGCGAATTCGGCAACATCTTCGATATACATGTTCTTCTTCTGTCGCCGGGTGAGTTCAAGCTCTTTCTCCTTGGCCACAAGGGCAATGACCTGCAGAAAATCAGCCGCTGTTTCTTTGGATGGAGTGCCGCGGGAGTTTATCACTCACGTCTTCCACTTTGACAATGGTTTCCTTGCTCAGCGCTGATGCTGTCTCCTGCTTAAGAACGAGATGCCACCACTTCCAGAATGTCTCCAACGAGCTCTTGGATTTATTACCCGGGCAGTGTCGACCGTTCTTGCCACGACGGATATCACACCTCCAGCCAAAAAATCCATACAGGAAACGAACTGTCTCATCCGAGTCCGAGATCGACTTCCAGTGTAGCACCGGTTCAACGCCAATATGCCGACAGTACCTTTGCGAGACCGACCAGTGAGCTTTCGACCTAGAATGAAGGTGAAAGAGGTTGCCTACCTATCCCAGTATACGCGGGTATCGTCTAACCTTTCCTGAGTCCCATCAGCGTACCGCTTTTGTCGAAGTTGTGAGACATCCAGGCTCTCTGCGTGAGCCAAGTAGTATTCTGGAGGCAACTGGCCCTCATCGTTGAAGGAGCCATCATCGGAGCCATCATCATCGCTGTCCGAATTCCCGCTATCGGGATCCAGGTCAGTGTTGGAGTCACTGTCAGATTCGACATCCGAAAAGACCTCGCTCACGTTGGAGCTGGCATCGTCGTCGCTCTGACTCCGCTTGTTGTCATTTCCACCCAGTCGGGAGTTAGCTACCATCGTTGAGGCAACCAACGGATGACTGGCAGTGAGGTGAATATTTCGAGCAAGAGCAGAGAGGCTGAGGATAGCAGTGCTTGGAGTGATGAACAGAGTACGGAAGGGACGGGGGGAATCTGTAGGGGGAAGGATGGGAGCAAGAAGAAAGGACAGTCGGCAGGTGTCCTGGAACTGGAGAGAACATGATCGTTAAAAGGAAGGAGGGGGGAGCCATTTTCGGCTCCCCTCCGCAGCGATCACGACCGCAGTAAAGAGCGACTTGTTTTGTAGGTGATGTTGAACGAAATGCAACAAAGTGCTCGTTGACACATTAGCGCCAGGAACCAAAAGTCAAAGCCCTTGCGTGGAGGGAAACCTCTGGCCGTGGTAATACGACCACTTGATGCCAAGACGCGAGCTGGTTAAAGGGACGCTTAAAACGGCCGCCGAAGTAGCCATTTCCAGTCGTCTTCTAACCGTCACATCGTTAAATAGAGTATCTGACAAGACGGTTGGTGGAAAGCCGACACCATGTTAGGGGAACAGCGACATCCATTCGTATAGGGGCCCGGGAAGCGTGGCCCCTATGTAGGAAAGCTAGAGCTAGTGTGCTGACTAAGCGAGGCGATAAGGCACCCAACTGCCAGGGCTTGGCATGGTGCTCCAACACCTCCCCTCGGCGAAGCGTGTCAGCACTACGAATACAGAACTAAATACACATATAATGGCAAAAATTTAAAGCCAAAAACAACAACAGTAAAGCAGTATAGAAAGCCAAATAGAACTCAATGCCCTGATAGGCCAATCAAGTCCAGGAAACGTGTGTGTCGGACGACATCCAGCACCTTTGTAAAACCATCAGCAGCCATATCAGCTGAAGGTACTTGTTGAATTGAAATAACTTCCTGATTCACCATGTCTCGTACATAATGATAGCGGATGTCAATATGCTTCGATCTTTTGGTTGCGCCTAAAGCAGTTGTCAGGTCTATAGCACCTTTGTTGTCCATATAAACTGTTATAGGTGGCGCCTTTTCGTCATTCAATATACCATCGAGGCCCGTGTCATTGATCAGATTGTGTATCCATACCGCGTAGCGGGCGGCTTCGGACGCAGCAATATATTCGGCTTCATTTGAGCTCGTGGCAACACAAGTCTGGCGTTGGGATCGCCATGCAATTGGTCCCCCAGCCATTATAAAAATATTTCCGCTTACAGAGCGACGGGCTGGAGTCAGGGGACCGCCCCAATCAGAGTCAGTGTATCCAATTGGGACTAATGAAGGATAGCCACTCTTCTTTGAATAGAATTGAATCCCTTTTGTGCGTGTACCTTTCAGATATTTAAGCACATGTATCAGGGAAGACCAGCACTTCATAGTAGGCCTAGTATTGTATTCAGCCAATAAGCTAGCAGAACGACTGATATCTGCTCTAGTTCTGTCAGAGAGAAATTGAAGACTCCCAGTGCCGCGTTGATATTCCTTTATGTTGATTGTTGAATCAGGGTCATCATCAATACGCAGTCCAGGGTCTAATGGGGTTTTGTAGGTATGAGCATCTGCTAATCCAAAGGATTCAATAAGCTCATCAATGTATGAGGTCTGGGATATGAAGATTCCTTTCTCATCTTGAATAATCTCCATGCCCAGATAACGTCGGAGTTGTTCAACGTCTTTCATTTCAAATCGGGATTTTAACTGGTTTATCACCTCTTGTGCATCCTCTGCATATTCAGCAATCACTTTGAAATCGTCTACATGAGAGTCAACGTAAACACGGCGTCCGGCTTCAACGCGTATATATAATGCAGCGTCGTACGGACTGACTCGGAATCCAAGCTCCTTCAGATAGTTAATCAAAGTGTCATACCAAATTCTTGCAGCTGGAATAAGACCATATAAAGAGCGAAGCAGGCGGCAGACTAATGTGCCTTTTTCTCCTTGTTCAAATCCTATTGGTTGGTACATAAAGATATCGCCCTTTACATTGCCGTTAATAAATGCTAGTTTAGCATCTGCTTGAAGGACTGTCCAACCATAATAGGCTGCGGCGGCGAGAAGAATTCGGGTTGTTGTAGGATCGACAACTGGCGCGTACGCAGACGCGTATTCAGTGTCTTTTAAATCCAGAAGGTTGCCTCTTATAACCCATCTTGCCTTTTTCCTTATTGAGCCATCGGGTTTATATCTCTTGTCATATACCCAACGCCCAGGGATCGGTCGTGCACCTGATGGTAGCTCATCTCGACGGATAAGTTCCCATGCATTCATTTTATCGAGTGTTTCCACCTCCTGTACCATAGCGTCATACCAATCCTTCCAATCGGATCGGGTTCTTGCATCTCGGTAAGAGGTAGGAATATCTTTCTGAGGTTTGGGGACCTTAATGACTGCAAATGACTTTGCAGGTCGTACAAAATCGTCATTAGATCTAATAGGTTCATTGTCCTCTGACTCAGTAAGGTATGAGAGAACAGTAGCAGTTATGTCGTGGGGTTTTGTTTCAGATTTGGAAAAAGTAGGAATTGGCGTGATCTTAGGTATCTGTACGAGAGGAAGTTGAGAAGTTATATAGTTATTACCTCCCCTGGATTCAACCTGCGTATCAGCATCCCATTCGTTGATATCCACATCATGGACATCCAATAATTTCTTCTTCTCTGGATCAAAAGCTATGTAGCTTGATTGTCCCTTGTACGCAACGATGTAAACTTTTCTCCCTCGGGAGTCATATTTTGAATTCGGGGAATCCCCTGCTTGATGTCTATGGAGCCAAGCAGGTGCGCCATAGCGAACTAGATGGCGTAGGCTAACTGACTTATCATTCCAGGCATTTGATGGAGTAATCCAATCACATGGTTCTACCGTGTCTGAAGTAGCACCTGGTTCA
This sequence comes from Aspergillus bertholletiae, assembly GCA_009193595.1. Classification (NCBI taxonomy): domain Eukaryota; kingdom Fungi; phylum Ascomycota; class Eurotiomycetes; order Eurotiales; family Aspergillaceae; genus Aspergillus; species Aspergillus bertholletiae. Next base: position 2,660 of record ML736371.1, on the reverse strand, counting down.
TTGCTGCTGTAGAGTGGGATTCGCGTTGGTAGAAGATTTGTATGTTCTATCGCCATTTCTAATGCCTGTGGCCAGAGATATCGAGGTAAGTCGGGTGCATCATGCATTTGTGAGCGAATTCGTGCACTAATCGTACGATTGCCACGTTCAGCGGGTCCATTTTGGTGAGAAGAATAGCCATCAGTTGGTTCGAGCTTGCTCCCAAATTCAAGCATAAATTTCCGGAGCTCTTCGGTAATAAACTCACGGTCTGCCCGTACGAAGGCGGGCCAGCCATATCCTAGGCTATGAAGGTGACGTATCCATGAGATCAATTCAGGGACTGCCTCAGATCTCTTTCTTAGAGAAAAAGCCCATCGAAATCTTGTTGCGTCATCTGTAATAAGTAAATAATATCGGACGTTCTTTAGTCCAGGGGGCGCCTCAGGTTCGTCACATTCTAGCACTTGTCCGCCATCTACTATATCTATAAAGATACGTCCTAATCGTCGTGTGGACCGAATAGGCGTTTTATAAGAGATTGTACGGGTTATATTGGCTTCATGACATGTGTTGCAGAATCGGAGGCGTCTTGATCCTTTAATTCGCAGTATATCCTGATTTGCAAGCTTATGAATAGTCCGAGCGTTTACATGAGATAGGCGTCGGTGCCATTGTTCAATTGTTGCTTCAGGAGCCAGCAGTTTAGAAGGTTCAGAGATTTGTTTAGGAGGCTTAGAGGTCTTCCGTCCATATATAGCCTCTGTTTTGGTAGATTCAATGGCCATTTGTGTCGGTTGTCGATTTCGGCCAGATCGTCGGGGTTCTGAATTTACATTCTGTACTGCCATTGCCTTGTCAAATTGGACCTTATCGAAAGTCAGGCGATAGCATTTGTCGATTTTGTCGGGGATGGCTTTAAAGCGTACGCCATCTGGTGAGATTATGTGGTAAATATCTTGTATTCCATCATCCTTCAGCTTAAACTTAAAGCCTTGTTGGTGCAGTTTAGCCCTAGATAACAGATTTGTATGAAGAGTAGGGACATAAAAGACATCAAGAATCTGAATATTCCTATTTATCTTTACATCTCCTTTACTGATATACTGATGAATTGTGCCACCAGCATCCTCTGTAGAGTCTTTGCTTTTGTAAGGTTTTAAAATGGTAAATAAATTCTTTTGTCCTGTGACATGTTCTGAGGCGCAGGAATCGAGACGCTATATGGTTGCTGCCGGAGAGGGCTCATGTTTTTGTCTTTGTACAATGTCAAGATCAGTCGGTTTATGCATTGAAAGGTTGGTAGTGATAACAGTATTAGTTTGTAACTCTGTCTGCTTGTCATCCTTGGGTTTATTGTTTCTCGATCGCTGTGTATTCTCTTTCGGTCGTTTATCCGGGTGTAATATCCAGCAATCCTCAGGCTTGTTCTGCGGCCATTTGCAATGTTTACATATTGCTTTATCATGGGCTGCAGGAGTCTGTGTTTGTGTTGTTGAAATGTATGGGGAGAAGCCTGATCCTAGTTTAAAGCCCTTAATTGGTTGCTTTGTATAGGGTTTTGTACTGGGATTAGATCGTGCTCGTAATTGAACTGCCATCTCCTCTATATCAAGTATTGCCGTCTCTTTCTATGAGTCGGCGAAATATTTATCCAGTTTTGTCTGTACAAATGATGCTTGCCAGGTGCCTAATAGGTAGATAAATTTATCATGGTATAGATCATCAAGCGTGTAGTTTATAGATTTCAATTGGTTGTACAGTCGCTTAAGGTCTTCCATAGCAGATGATATATTACCTTGTGAGGTAACTGATATAAAAGCATTGAAAGTAATCAAACGCTCCTCTGCAGGTGATATGCCAAATTCCATAGTTAAATCCTGCTATATAGCGCTGGCTAGAGTATATTCGCGTTCGTTATACTCCTTTCGGATAGCTTCACTAAGTGATGTCTCAATTTGAGATAAAAGGGTATTATTCAGCGTATCCTAGTGAGTAATTGCTCGATTAGATGTGTCTGGAGATTCGCTCTGTTTAAGGATCTTTTTGGCCTTAATAGAGCGAGCATCTGCCAGTATAGTATCTCTCTATTGTATAAAGTTATCTCTGCCAAACAGTTTTCCGGGTTCTTTTGGTAATTGTAATTTTATAAGCTTCCTTATTTGTGCTTCCGCGATATCTCTGAGAGTTTCTTGATCTACCTCTTCCGTACGGTTGGCTCGGGATAAAGTAGCCGGTGGGCTAGGAGTCACCTGTCTGTAGGCCTCCAGCTGTCGTTTCATTTCGTTGAGTTCGCGGGTATATTGCTGATCCAATTCTTGACGTAGCCGTTGCTCACGTGCATTTGCTTCGTCCCGTATCTCTTTTCTTATTATGGCCATGAGGCCTGTGACATTATCCTCATCTGATATGTCTGATATATCTTCTGGAATTGGTTTTGTTGCTCGGGATTTTTCTTTTATTTGTTTTGGTTTCTTGAAGGATTCTGCCTCCAGTGCTTCCAATTCTCTCAGTTCTTCAGTGTCCGATACGTCTGCCGGAACATCTTCAGGTGTAAATGGGGTAGGAGGGACGGCTGTGTTAGCCACTACCCTTTCCCTTGAGATCCTAGGCGCCATCGCGTCTCATAGGCAATATCTTGATAAAAAGTAACCGTAGAAACTTCAAATTTTCGCATGTAA
>ML736370.1:32882-51648 GCA_009193595.1 Aspergillus bertholletiae | reverse complement strand
AAAAAAAAAAAAAAAAAAAAAACCTTTCCTTATTCCCAAGGTGCCGCGTGATGAATTTCTCTTCTCAGCAATGGGAGCCGACACTTGTTGACTAGCTTGGGAGGCTTCCCACATGGCGTTATGTCCATCACCATAGTCCCTCCCACTACGCTTGATTTCACTTCCTGGCCAATCTGACGCTGACCGCGTGGGATGGGCCCGCCGAGAGAAGCAAAGTCGGATGGAGAGCAGCCTTCGTCGGTGGATTTCATTAGTCAATGTGCGCGCTCAGCTCGACGAACTAAGCCTCAAAGGCCGTCGATCACCATCTTATGGGAAAGACGCCCCACCAATGAAAGCGACATTTATCTGATCCGAAACCTAACCCTGGTTATCTGATCAAACCTGATTTCTCCCGTTCTGGTCTAGAGAACTTTGATCCCCGTCGGGAAGCGCGTCTTGCGGCAAGAATTTGACCACACCATCACTCCGGCTGCGTACACCGATGGGCCGATCGGTCCCTCGAGATCGGTCATGTAGAAAAGACTGGCGACACCCACCCCCTGGTCGTTCCTTCTGGTTGTCAGCCATCTGTCCCGTCGCACACACAAACACCGGAAATACAGTCGGTTAACCGCTCGAGTCCACATCGACAATACGCCATGGCGGGCCCCAACATTGTGCGAGGCCGGAACGACACGCAGTTGGCCCAGAGTGTGGTCGGTGCGGACTTTCGAGACCTCAAATATGAGGTCAGTGTGTCATCATCGGCCAACAACAGCCAGCAGCCGGATGCGATCAGTATGGACAATCCGCAGAAACAACCCTTTCGCAGGCCGTCCGAGGAGGTCACCCAAGGCGCTCAACTGGGGATTCGAAAGGCTGAGGCTGCTGCCCTGGCTTGGAGTAAGAAGACGGCATACTTGACCTATGCACTGTAAGTTGTGGCATCGTGCTGTTATTTGTCTCTCGGGCTTCCCGTCCGGATGCTCACCGGGGAAAGAGTCTGGCTCGGCTTCTTTATGTTAGCCCTCCAATCCGCCGTCAGTACCAACGTGATCCACAACGCCTTCGCCCACTTTGAAGAAGCACCCGCCGTGAGTACGTCCAGCATTGTTGCGAGCGTCGTCAGCGGGGTGGTTCGGCTGCCCGCAGCCAAGCTCCTCAATATTTGGGGTCGCCCCGAAGGCCTGTCGCTATTCTTGGCCGTGTACCTCCTGGGGTTGGTCATTCTGGCAGCGTGCAACAGTCCAAGCTCCTTTGCAGTTGGCTATGTTCTATACTGGGTCGGATATGACGCCATTTTCTTGATCCTCGACGTGTTTATGGCCGACACGTCCGGCCTCCGCAACCGAGCCTTTGCATTTGGTTTCGCCAGTACGCCGTTCATCTGTACGGCTTTTACCGGTCCCATCGCCGCCCAGTCCTTTGTGGATCACTCAACGTGGCGCTGGGCGTATGGGAGCTTCGCTATCGCCCAGGTGTTTGTCTTTCTGCCCCTGATTGCCGTGTTCAAGTTCTACCAACGCAAGGCCGAGAAGATGTTTATCTTTGTGCGAGAGCCGAGCGGTCGCACCTGGAAGCAGTCCGTCATCTTCTGGCTGAATGAATTTGACGGTAAGTGCCTACCGATACTATTGGCGGCAGAGCTAACGATAAGTTTTGATAGTGGTCGGAACCCTCCTCCTTACCGCGGCCTTTCTGTTGGTCCTCCTTCCGTTCAGCCTGCAATCCTACGGCCGCGCCGAGTATAACAGTCCGACATTCATCGTCATGCTTGTGGTTGGCGTCCTGCTCTTCTGCGTATTTGCGGCCTGGGAACGATATGGAGCCGCAACCCCTTTCATCCAGTACGAACTGTTTAAGGAACGGACCGTGCTCGGGGCCTGCATCGTGGCGGCCAGCCTCTTCTTTAGTTACTATGCGTGGGAGCTCTATTTCTATAACTTCTGCATGGTCGTGTACGGGCTCAGCGTGAGCATGACGGGATATGTCGGGCAGATTTATAATGTTGGGTCGTGCTTTTGGTCGGCCGTCTTCGGAGTGGTGGTGTACGTGACGAAGCAGTTCAAATATAGCTGCTTGTTCTTCGGCCTGCCACTCGTCATGCTGGGCGCCGGTCTGATGATTCATTTCCGCTCCGCCGGCGGAGATATTGGATATATTGTCATGTGTCAGATCTTCATCGCGTTCGGCGGCGGAACCCTGGTCATTGGTCAAGACATGGCTGTGATGGCCGCGTCGGACCGTGAAGGAGTTCCCATGATGCTGTCCATGATCGGGCTCTTCTCCAGCCTGGGCGGTGCCATCGGCAATGCGGTCTCGGCTGCCATTTTCTCCAATACCTTCCCGGCCGCGCTCCGGGATGCTCTGCCTGAGGACAGCAAATCGCAGTATCTAGATATTTACCTAGGGGGGTACATCAAACAGCTCAAGTACCCCATAGGGTCTGAGATTCGCAACGCCATCAACCAGGCCTACGGGGCGTACATGAAATATGGGTGCATCACTGCGGTGGCGGTCATGGCTGTTGGGCTACCAGCCATCGCGATGTGGAGGAACTACCGGGTAGACAAGAAGCAGAACAAGGGTGCTATGATGTGACAGGCTCACTTGGGTTTCTTCTTTTTTTTTTTTTTTTCACTTTGTACTTTTGCTCATGACTATACCCCTATACCCCTGTGCTCCTTTCCTCTCGCCTTCTTCACTGTGTCTCCAAGTGTATACCATATGAGCCGATCGAGAGGATATTTAGCTAAGAAAAATGATCCCACATGTACTTAGAGTCTTAGACCACTGCGCGTGAATTTACAATTTTACTTAATGTCCAACTGGACTTTGTTAGGTGTTCCTTTCTTTGTCTGCAGATCCCCAACCCAATGCACCGAGGGGGTTCGTCCAAGAAGGTACCGACGAAGTGGTACCCGATCAATGTAGTCTCAGAGACCTTTGGGTGTGCCCCTCCATGGCCATGAGGTAACTAGTGCAAATTTACCGAGTTGACAGGCCGGGCATTGAGTGCTCCGCTGGATCCCAATCTATCCAAACTAGGGCCGTTAAACGCGTCACTGGCGGCTTGGCGAGGGTGGCCAGTGGTGGGAATAAGGCCACCATGCCCACCGGGCCATGCATGGAACCACGGGGCAACGCCAACCACCAGACAGATTTTGTCTGTGCAAAGAAAATAGCTCATGTGGAGTGGAGTGCCAAAAGTCCCAAAACGTAGGTAGCATCCGAGCCTAGCAGCTGATCGTCTCGGCGATAAGATTGATAAATCAACTTTAGGGCGAAGTCGGAACCGTTAGACGTGCGTTTCCGCCGATGACATGCCACTTGCACCGTCTTACTTGTGGCCCGCATCGTTGCATTTTCATGGCTTTGGACTCAGTTTATACGAGACATTGGCCGCTGTTTCCTGGCTTTTTTTTTTTTGGCTTCGACCCCCGCAACTTTGCTAATGTAGCCCACGGCACCCGTTCCAACTTGAGTTTTCTTCCCTGCGAGGTCGCGTGCGAGCATCATGCATGAGGCCAATCTACCTGTGCGTTCCCGGACGCAGTCTGTGTCAACGGATGCCCCTTGGTTTCTCAAATTGGATCATGAGAATGATGTGGTTTACGAAACAACAGACCGGCCGCTGCTGAAGAGCGGTTCTTTAACCGCGCTCGTGGAACAATTGACGCGCCACGACCGGCTGGACCTGGCCTTCAACGAAACCTTCCTGATCACCTATCCCACTTTCGTATCCGCTTCAGACCTTTTCGATGCCCTTCTGCAACGATTCCACATCGATCCGTCGGCTCAATTGACCGAATCTGAAATGCAGCTGTGGATCCAGCACAAACAAACGGCAGTTCGTCTGCGAACTGTCAACATTATGAAGACATGGCTGGAGCGCTTCTGGATGGAACCACGTGACGAAGCGACGACAGATTTTCTGCGGAAGATGCACGCCCAGATCAAGGGCTCGGTGGACGTGATGGAGACGGCCACGGCCCCGCAATTGCTAAGTGCCATCGATCGGCGGATACAGGGCCAGGAGATCACCAAACGCCTCGCCACGCCGCCGAACTCGAGCATTCCCAAACCTATCACGCCAAAGAATATGAAAAAGTTAAAGATCCTGGACCTGGACCCGACCGAGCTTGCCCGCCAGCTGACGATTATCGAGTTCAATCACCACGCCCGGATCCGGCCGAATGAATGCCTGAGCCAGAAATGGAAGAAGAGGCGATCTAACAGCACCGAGCCGTCGACCGGTGTCAATGCCATGATTCTGCATTCGAATCGGCTGGCAAACTACGTGGGTGAGCTGGTGTTGGCACAGGATGAATTGAAGAAGAGGGTGTCGATGATCAAGTTGTTTGTGCAGGCGGCGGATGTAAGTTCGTTTTCTGTGTGTACGGGCGCTGGTAGCTAATGTCAGGTGCGGTCAGGTGTGTCGGTCGATCAACAACTATGCCACTTTGATGTCGATTGTCTCCGGTTTGGGCCAGTCTCCGGTCTTTCGACTCCGGCAGACGTGGGGTCTCGTCAACCCGCGCATTCGCACCCTGCTGGGGGAGCTGCGCGATTTCATGTCCAGCGAGAAGAACTGGGCCAAATATCGAGAGGCGCTGCGGCACACGAATCCGCCTTGTGTGCCTTTTCTGGGTATGTATTCATTTTGTTGGTATCGCTGCCCGCTTTGTTCTACGTCTCTTTTTCTCTATCTCCTTCTCCACGCCTTTTTTTTTTTTTTTTTTTTTTTTTTTTTTTTTTTCTTTTTTTTTTTTTTTTTTTTTTTTTTTGAATTTTCTTTGCCACTTTTCGCACTTTTTAGTTTTTATTTCATTTTCCCCTTGTCCTCCTGCAGTTTCCACTAACACGAAAACTAGGGATCTACCTCACAGATCTCACATTCATCGACGACGGCATCCCCGATCTCACTCAATCCGGCATGATCAACTTTACCAAGCGCATGAAAGTGGCCGAAGTCCTGCAAGACATCCAACAGTACCAAAACATGCCCTACAACCTGCAACCCGTACCGGAGATCCAAGACTTTCTGATCCGGAACCTCCGAGCCACGAAGGATGTGAGCGACATGTACGACCGAAGTCTTCAGCTGGAGCCGCGAATGGCGAACGAGGAGATTGTCGTGCGACGGGGAGCCCACACAGCGACCGGCAGCAACATGAGCTCTGTCATTATCGCTAGCATGGCCATGCGCTGATATGACGGTGGTACTTTGTTCTGTCTATGTTGATTTATTCTTCTTTGGTTCTGTTCTTCTGTGATATCCTTGTTTTCTATTTTTTTTTTATTTATTTTTTTATTTGAGTGTTGGTTGCTCGTTTCCCTTTGACGATGATGAAGTTACGATCCGGCGATATCACGGCTTTATGGTAATGTATATAGAAAGGCACGTTCACTCTTTCGGTTTCCCAAAATCGGATAAAAGCTTTGGTATTTATGTCAACGACGTCAAACTGGTCTCATCTGCAAATATTATCCGTTGGGTATCGAATTATAACACTTTGTACTTATAACTAGACTCAGTGAGTGACATATAAGCCCAACTCTACCTCCCCTCCGTTTCCCTCCTCAACCTCTCAGTAGCAGACACATAATTCCTAAACTTAGCGTCAACATCCGCAGACCAGCATGGGTACCGGCCCAGTCTGTTGGCCTTCCCCCCCCCCCCCTTACTTCTGCACCTTCTCCCTCATCTGCGAGCTAGCAGGAACTGCCTAGAATCTTCTTGCACTTGTTATGAGGATCTTTTGGAGTGAGTAGGTAGTGGTAATTGGGTCTTCTACCCTGTATAGTAGTCCTCTGTTACAATAGCACTAAGGTATGTGGACTGTAGAAATGAATCATGCTGAAAGTGTACAATGTATGCTCCGAATTGATTAGTTAGTATAGATGACTAAGCATCAATTTATGCATTTAACTATGAACAGGGTGTTGCCCTAAAGGATTCTCTAGTTAGTTAACTAACTATTGGCATGGGATGTGACTGAAGTACATCCTCAGGCTTGACTGGCACTTTCATGATATATTCTAAATGACAAGCGTGAACTAAATCTTTTTTTTACCTCAGGTCAGCGTCCAGACCGAGCTCGGTTTCACTCTGGGTGGTCGACGCTGCATTTTATTCACCCCTCACCCGCTCACTGATGGAGCTATACCGCCTATCTCTCATCCCATATACTTTGTAGTGAATGTGAATGGAAGATGACTTTACTTTCAACTCCATTGTGGGCGCCAGCCGCATAATTACTCAGACTGTGACTGGTTGTTCGAATGAGCAGCTCATTAAATCTGCTACACCCTTTCTAAGGAGTAAGTGCTCACTATACCTGCCCTATTTGCTGGGACGCAGAGGGGGAATGGGGGAATGAGGTCTGGTCATGTGAAAGACGATGTCACACTCTCTTGAATTTCCTACACGGCATTATATCTCCTGGAATATTTCCTTGCTGTTTGCCAGCCTGTACAACATCATTGGTACAGCATGCATGCATGCGTATAGCGCCTGCTCGGCCAATAGCAACAAAGGTGTAACCTCGATGCAGGTGCCCGACCCCACACCGGCGCTTAAGCCACGTCGACTCCGATCGAACAAATACACCGCATCCAGCTTTGTCTAGACCTAGTATCCCCATATATTGTACTATTTGCTTCGTAAACTTGACAAACTATACTAGCACAGCTCAAGCGATACTCTACCTACCAATGGCCCCCCTCCGCTCCACATACACCGGAGTCACCATAGACGCAGAGGGAACCCTCCTCTGCAAATGTGGGTGCTCCATGAATAGCTATACAGTCAAAGACGCGAAAAGTCCATATCGAGGGGAACAATGTATATCTCTCTGTCCATTTTCATTCGGCCAAACCAACCGTACGAGACTGACGATGTCTAGATCTGGCATGTAGAAGACACTCCAAAGATCGAGAACGCTGTAAGAGCTGGGTATGGTTCGATGACGTGCCGCAGGTGGAAAAACTGGTTCCCCGACTGGCAGTTCCGCAGACCCCGAGGAAACAGACCGATATAAGGGAGTTTGGGCAGTTGACGCCGCCCAAGTCCTCGTGCTTGAAGAGGAAGCGGGTGAATGTAGATCCTGGGCGTTTGGACGAGGCACCCGGTGAGGACATTGAGGATAGCGGTATGCTTGTCTTGTGCATCGCGTACTAGATTTTGGGGAAGATCAGGGTAACTTTTGTCTAGATTTTTCAGATGAGACCTTAGGCTCGCCGTCTCAGCGCAGACGGAGGCTGCTGAGAAAGGACGCGTCGACACCAGTAGCTCGTTCACTGTTTGCATGTGAGGAAGGAATGGATACTGTGCAACATCGACCGATTCAAAGATTTGGCACACCACCTCATCGTGTCACAGATGCGAGTACCCCACGAAACCCGGAGCTTGTGAGCTCTGGGCGGTTCACTGCGGGGCGCGGTGGCCAGCGTTATAGAAAGCGGTGGCTTGGCCTGGGAGAGTCAGTAACACCAACTAAGCAGAACAGTATTTTTGCATCTCCAGCGTGTATTATGGATGATGATATTAGTGATACGGATTCGTACGGTTGGGATAAGGAGCTAGATGCCGCGATGCTTGATAAATCGGACCAGATACAGGCATCGAGAAAGGATTCACACATGGAGGAATTAAATACAGCTATGTGAAGAGGGGTTAAATTGCCATCCCTGACCTTGAATTTGGAGGTGTTGGTTCATCTGCAAACAGTGATATGTAGTAAAGTACCAGTAAGGAACCGCTCTCGACAGAGAACCATTGAAATTCTGTGTCATAGCTCGCTGGCCTTGGCTACGGTCACGCCTCCACCATCAGTGGTGTCCTCTGTCACTTAATACTACTCATGCTGCAGATGCCCTGGTATCAACCGCCTCTATCGGTCAACTTGCCGTATCACAATAGTATGTTGGCAATACTTGGGAAGACCGCAAGTGAGGGCTGGCTATAGTGACGCAGCCGTGATGCACCGCCAGAGGCAGGTTGGAGTGCGCTTTGCCACCTCAGTTGTAGGTGGCCTGCGAGACTACCACATTATATTAAACCAATCAGCCATGTTCGGGATAGCGTTTGGCGGTTCTGGCTGAATTGATGTTTCTTTTTTGCACGAGCTACTTGCAGGTATGTCCAGCGACATGTGATAAGAGTCACTACTCTTATGCCAACATTAAAAGCGTCCGTTTTTCTGGCGGGAAAGTACAGTTTCCGTCGCTATATATGGGAGCCCAGTAATGTCCCCGGCCAACTATATCATCCCGGACACAGCAGCGTCTGATCCTGCATACGTTAGCTCAGATCGCTGTCCTTGAGTCCTACGCACAGGCAAGCATTCAGCAATACATGGACAGGGATATTCCGTATATCGTGCATCAAGGTATTACAGCCGCTTTCAAAGCCGTGCTCACGCGTGCTACGCAAGAAAGCCTCTATTCGTTGGCCGAGCGTTGCGGTACGCAGGGTCTATTCGGGTATAACAATATCGTGAATAATCAGATTGAAGCTCGTGGGAACTCGATTGCCGAGGGAGATACCTTGGCTCTTAGTATACGTGCATGTGTCCTACAGTTTAGGATTGATCATAAGTTAATGTGTTGCGCAGGGCTTGCTGCCGAGTTAATACTAGGACGATATGACATGCCACAGCCCCTATATCCATCCTGCCTTCTATCCATGTATGAGATTGGTCTAATTGAACATGCTCGAGGGATCGTGGGCTCTTTTGAGGGAGCCCGTAAAAGGGAGGAGTTTAACTGGCGTATACTCCCCCGATGTCAGATACTAGTTGAGGCTGTCGGCCATCAGATAGCATACGAGTCAGCCGCATATTATGGTGTGGATCTGAAATTACTGGATCTCTATGAAGCTAGAGTCATGCTGCGGGATCCTGGATGGTTTGTGAAGAATGCTCCATTGGATACTGAGACGCAGTTGAAGATGGAGATGGAGGCGATGGATGCAGCAGTGCCTCGCCTGGAGGAATTTTTGGATGCGACTGGTGCGGGCCCTTACTGTACCGCGCCCATCGCCTCTAATAAGTCTTGGACGGACTTGAAGCACATGAGGGTAACTCCAGGGTGGATATTTATGAGGATTACTCGGAACTAGTGGACGGCGTTCGTCGAATAGGGTCCCTCCGAGCCAGTGGCTAGTGGGCCATTCTGACTATTTGAATCATTGACACTATTTGTAGCATGACTGCATGACCATAGAAAACCTCCAAGTTCAAACACGATCTCTATGGCTGGTATCGATCCATGTAAGTGGGAGACTAAATGACGAAGGCACACACGGGCATTTGATCACTGGGGTGGCACATGGATCAAGAAGGAGCAACACAGCACCGAGAAAACAGGCCATGTCGTTCAACCGGCTCAGATCAGTTCTCTCAGCACGACACTGTCACTACAACAACTACCGCTACTAACTGCTACCGTATTACTACCAGGTTATTCTGTTATCGTTAGACTTATACCACCACATTTTACAGTATCACACTATTGGATCACGCCTCCCAATCAACATACCCGTTGAGATTCTCTGGTGCGTATTTCCTGAGAGCAAGAGAGCTGCTCTCGAGGAGTTAGAGCTCGTACAACGAATTATCTGACATCAAATCTCGATTGCAGGCCTACTGTCGCCATATTAGCCATGGCCAGTGATGGTGAGGGTCCAAACGCACCACATCCGTCATCCCAGGGCAGCGGTGACAAGGATGTAATCATGCCAGCCCCGAAGCCCCAGACCAGTAATGATGAGAATGCAATCACACCAGCTCCGAAACCCCAGGCTATCGAGGATGAAGATGCAATCACACTAGCTTCGCTACCAGATACGCCACCCCAGGGCATGTCAGCCGGTAAAGTCGTGAGAGATGACCTTCCACAGACTCCATTGACACACACCGCCAAGCCTACTCGAGAGAAAGGCGTGCGTGCGCGTACAAAAAGACTTGCTCGCAACCTCAGCCATGCTTCTCATGTGTGGGCTTACCGTGTATCTGAGCACGTCGCTGATACCATATATAAGACGTTTTCGAATCGTCTTTATCCTCCACTAGAAGACCTTCTGAAGGAAGCCAGCAAGGAGTTCAGAGTTTTTCACTTGGTGAATGAACAACAAGAAGAAGAGATTACGGGTCAACCTGATGCAACAAAAGTTATCAATTCTTTTCTGCGAGACTCGGGCCTCTCTTTTCTAGGGGGCAATGAAGCGCCCTGGACAACAGAAGAAGGAATAGAACCTCCTAGGGACGCAATTTGTGAGCTGACTGTTTTCAATGCCAAAACTAATCCTCGACTAACAAGGCTACAGCCAAAATGCCCTCCAGGTTCATCGGCCTGTACTTCACTAACCACGCCGCTTGGATAAAGCAAAGGACACAATACATACTCAACACAATCCAGCTTGCAGCTGGGAGAATGCTCACGACCGAAATGGGCCTTACGCCCGCACAACCGTACATTATAGCGGTCCTTCCAGAGCGCGATCAAATGCTCCGGGTCGACTATACCGTACAGAGCCAGCGATATCAACTTCAGTGTAATATGGACTATGTGCTGTGGTACCGGTACCGGGCTGATCTGGATCTGAACTTGGTAATCATCACAAAGAAGAGCTTCCGGGGAAACCGAGAAGCGGCACCACTTGCATCTATGGGTATGCCTATCCAACCTTTGTCAATTCAATTTCATGCTGGCTAACGACAACAGCACTAATCCATCATCTGCGTAAAGCCGCTGGCTTGGATGCGCAACTCTACGGTGCCTATACAGACAGCCAGTACTTTGATTTCTACCATGTCAATAATGATGGTCAGGTACGAATACTTTGTTGACCTATGCTGGAGCCATACAACTAATCTGTCATTCATCGCCTCAAGTGCTCTAGAAAAACCCTTAAGCGGGGAAAGCCACAAGCCATTGATGCCTTCCGTATACTGTTTAAAATATACCGCAAAGCACATAGATTGTCTAGGCAGGCTGGACCTACTGCAAGACCCATGGCTGAACTCATCAATGGGTTAACTGAGCAGACCACTTGGAAGCCCATAGCTGATCTTCTCACCATAAGATCCGCTGAGGAGCTTCTTTGACAGAGTACTCCCCATTGTCTTCATATAGCTCAGTTTCATTTACGTAGCTTTACACAGTGTTCACGGTGTCGGAGAAGCACATCACTAGTATTTACACAAAGGAATACTATTATTAGCTGAATTAAATGTAACAGTTTGCCTTCAGGTTTAAGACTCGCATTACCACGAGTAACCTCTTCTGTCGTTTTCCTATCATTAATCGTAATTTTTATAATTCCGAGATAGCAGTTGTGAAGCCTACAGTTTCTCTATCCTATCACTCACTCACTCACTCACTCACTCACTCACAATAACATGCCAGTGCAAGGCCTGGAGCTGTATGTTGCAGCATTCTAGTAAATCCTGTAACAAACCATAATGTACATGATTTTTTCATGCACCGGTGCGCTGCGCTACTACCAAATTCAGCTATTGTTGAAATATCTTGTCCTGTAGTAGTGAGAGAAGCTGATTCACGGCAGGATCACCCACCCTGATTCTAGCCCGCGTCAAGCAGCTACCTACCCTGGGCGTCGCTAACAGCGAGGCTAGGAAGCCTCACATACACTTACAGACTTTTGCTTTCACCTGTATATTGGCATGTCAATTTTGATTAACCGTTGGTGAAAGACGGGTGTCATAACCTATATGAAAGCATAGTCTCAGTCGATACGAATTGCTATGGTACCATTGTCTACCTCTCATGTAGTAGATAGATATGAGTAATGAAATTCCTTCATGTGTATGTCTTCGAAGAATCTATATATAAGTAAGGACGATCTACGATATCAAATAGTACATAACTGCGCTTGATTCTAGGCCAGCCTCTACTTGCTAGCTGAAAAATATAGAAAATGCTGGACTGTGAACTGTTTCATAGAACATCTCAGCCATCGTTTCGCCCTGTTATACTACTTGCATGTAAATAATCGGATAATGTCGCAGAGATACAGAAGTGCAGTGTACGATTTGTACGCTCTCAACATACAACATATGTCCATCTTACACGCTCAACTATACTAATTCAAACCCTGCCAGCCATAACCCTTCATCCAGAGCAGTATCCGACCTTGCTAGGCTCGCAGTTACCCGCACATCCGTTATACAGAACACAAGGATGAGCAGCATCCGTGCAGACATTAACCAGCGTTGCAGTATCTCCATAGCTCTGGTTAATACCCACAACCTCACCACCCTTGCGGGCAGTGGTACCCTCAACGTAGACGTTCCGCTTGCACTGACTCGAGCAGTTTCCACAAGACCGATACACCTTGCCGTAGTCTTCGGCGTAGAAGTTGATGATCTGGGTGGTTGTCAGTCTCAGCCCTGGTCCTAGGAATATATGGCACGGGGTAGGGGGGAATCTTACGTTCACAGTACCGCACCCGTTGTGCTGGACAATCTTGTCGTCTGCGTGGTATGCTCCACCACCGATAATCCAGGTCTCTTGGCCTGCCTTGTCGTTTTTCTATGGATATGGTTAGCGGTAAGCCAAAGGGTAAGATTGGTGCGGGAAACATACAATGGTGATCGCATCCTCGCAGACGTCCTCGAACCAGACAAATTCAAGCGTACAAGGGCCATCACAGTGGACACCTTCAGCTTGGTCAGCGCCAATAATGACATTCTTCAGAGTCGCGCCGGAGTGGAGGTAGAAGACGGCATCTTTCCAGGTTCCCTCGTTTTGGCCTTTACAGGCGCCAGATCCACGATCGTACTTGGCCCATCCGGCGTCGAAGACCTCGCCCGCTGCGATCTCGATCACAGCACTGTTGGAGTGATGGGCTGTCGGTGTGGGAACGCCCCCCTCGTAGCCCAGACAGGCCAACGCGACGGGGATGAATGCGGGGAGAAGAGCAATGCGCGAGAACATGGCTGATTGGCACCTGATTACTGGAGTTGGGCTGTTTTTTTATAGGGTAGAAACGGCGTTATATGATGAATCCCAAACTTTATATAGCCATGCCCGTCACGGCCTCATTCCTGGACCCTACCTAACCCCATACTGGTAATTCGCCGGCGGCAGGAAAGAAAGCCAGACAGGGTATCATGGTTCATTTTCACAAGAACTCATGTCTCAGTCTGAAGCCAGCCGACCCAATGCTAACAAACTACTCTCAAAATACGTTCCTCCAATCACTGCAGTACATCCACAATGCCAGGCCTTGGGAGTCGAATCCAAGTTGCGGAAAACAGCAACCCGCAGACTAGCCCTGCCCAGATTCTTGGCGGCGGAGCGCTACCGCATATAATTTCTCCTCCACTTTCTGCACGAATTGAATTGCCGATGCCCGGTACTCCCGGCAATTAGCCCTGCGCTAGATGGTAGCTTGTGGCTGTGTAGAGCTTTCCATGCGTTGTGACTGGCATTTGCACGGTTCGACTCTGTAGCCAAGTGAGAGTTGTTTCTGGAATATCTCCACTAATGGGGTCTTAGAGTTGGAGGTTATTTCTGGTTACTTGCATACTAACAAATTTTGCTGACTCTGTTACCCGCCCGGAATAAAATCCATGGCGGATGAGGATAGTGGAGATTTGCCCAGTTCTATCATCCATAGTTCTGTTCGCTGATGCTCGTGACTGGAACGTATGGAGCGGGTCTGAGCATACTATTTCCGAGTCTCCACGGCAGATAGTCATGAAGAATATCAATCCGGTGCTAAGCCAATAGCCTTCAATTTCTGTTATCACTGAGAATAAAGTAAGTCCACCAACCATGGCTGCCAAGTACCAAGTGTACCAAGCAATAGTCCATGCCGCACGGTCTAGACCGCATATGAAGACCCTAGGAGACCCTTTCATTTTAGTTGTTTGAGGTGTTGGCTTGGAGCCAATTTGGCCAGTCCGTCATTCACCTCGGCAGATTGACATGTTTTCCTTTCTGGGGGTGCAGTATTCAGTTTTAGAGAATGATCATCCAGCAATATAAGGTGCTGATCATAGTTCGCCGATGGACAGTTGACATCGTTCGACTGCACCAGGGAAAATTCTTCAGTGCTTGCTGATGTGTAATTGCCTTGGCAGTTGTCATAAAGGAAATATTGCATGAAGTAGATACCTTGATTTTGAAAGATATCGCACGCCTGATGTGCGTCTGTTCTTGTTTTTCTCGCTCTTGGCTGTCTGTGGTCACAAGGTTTAAGCATTTGAATAGGGATGAATTAAGAAGATACTGGAGAAGTAAGATCTGCAATTGACTTGATGTACTATCAAATGTCGCTAGGACCTACCGATGCGAGAAGTGATATGATAAGTTAGAAAGATTGAAGCAAAAACTACCATAACCGCCAATATATATAATAACCATGAAACACTCAAACGCCTCCCTCACTCGGGAGTTACTCCAGAAAAACACCCAAACTGTACATGACCAATGGTACAGGAGCTCTAAAAACAAAGTAAGAGCCAGACCTGCATTATTCCGTACTTGAAAATATTTCTAAGCACTGTAAATTATGAATTTCTTCCGAGGAAATGCAATTTACCTTAATTAATTACACTCGCTGAAATATTAAACTTCATAACATCAGAATATACAAGTGGCCGGATGGTGTAGTTGGTTATCACGTATGCTTAACACGCATAAGGTCCTGGGATCGAGCCCCAGTCTGGTCATTACTTTTTTTGCTCTTTTATTTTTTTCCTCCCCCATTCTGCTGTCGGGATCTTCGGAGTGGATCTGCGGATACCTTCCTTTTGCCAAGACCTTATGCTACCTGTTTCGTTGTCGGAGTGGCCTGCGAAGCTGGACTGGGATCTTGGCGCAGTGGATTTCTCAGGAGAATGAATGGTAGTGTGTCTCTGATGGCATATATTTCTAGCGCTGTAGTCATTTGTTTTGCTTGGAGTCTGAGTGTTGCTTCTGGGCTCTCATGGGTATCTGGATACTGGTGTCTCCACTCATACTCTTTTGATTGTTTTAGCAACCCGAGGTGAAACGGGACTAAGCTACTTTGAGATGTTGGCTACGGAATATCATCCACCCGCGTATGTATTGTACAGTAAATGACCATACTATAACCAGCTTTAGTTCCAATCAACTAACTCCGCACTGATTCCTTATCTGGACCTGGCTCATGGGAGTAATAAATTGGCGAAACCTAACTCATAGCATTATAATACCCAAGCCTTATATTGATCAAATGCTTTCCTGAATTAATGATTGATCAGTCCAGGGATTGGAGACAGACAGCTGTCTAGTCAAGATTCCCTGCATTATCTAATATAATTGGTTGATCAGATTGATCAGATCGCGACATCCTGGTCACGTCGCTTAGCTTCGCCAACACATCAGGGCGGGGTACTATCTTGGAAAGATGAAACAGAAAATGGATTTTGGTGCTAGACTTGGTCTATGCCTGGATCATTAAGCCAGTTGTTGCAAATCCCCATTAATATTCTCAAAATATGGCTGAATTATCAAAGACACGCCGTATTTTAAAAAGCCTTTCTCCTCGAGCATGGCGCGGACACGTGAAATATCAGGATGACCCTGTGAAACTGCAACCAGACAACCAACCTAATTCTTCAATACCTCTATCTTCCAGCCAACACAGTATCCAGGCTTCACAGTCAATCGAATCCTCTGAACCAGAGGACTTATGGCAGACTGCCTATGCTCAGCTCGATGAGGAGACGCAAAGAATTCTATCGACGATGAAAGCTACTACAAACCCAACCGAGCAGCTGGATGAGGTTATCAACTTGACCACTGAGCAATATATGGAATTTCAGAAAAATAGTAATGGAAGATTTCGGACGTCCTCTAGGAATATCATTAATGCTGTGCTATCTTTCAATGATATTACTAAGGCTGTTGCGGCCTTTGACCCTACTCAGCATGCTGCTAGTGCTTGGGCAATTGTATCACTAGGGTTAACGGTATGATATACTTTCTAACTCATACTATAAACAGCGAGCTAAATAAGCAATCGGAAACCCAGATGGCTAAGAATTACCGGGATCAGCAAGACGCCCTTTTTGAATCGTCGGATTATCTAGCAGATATTCTCGCACAATGTGCCTTTATCGAAGTGAAGCTCTATCATAAGGGCAGATCCAGTCACCCGCATGACTTGAAAAATCCATTAGTCCGACTCTATAAAGCGATCCTCCACTATGCAGCACTGGTACACAAGGGCCAAACTGCCAATAAGGCAAAAAGACTGTTGGGCTCTGTCTCTGCCATCACACAGAGCCCGCTCAGAGAACTCAAGGCGTCTGTTGAAAAGGAAAGAGAATGTCTGCATGGGTGGATTGAACTCAGCCAATACCTCAACCGTGAAGAGGAGGCCGATAAGATTTTACAAAATATTGATAAAATGTCTGGATCTATGAAAAAACTTATTGAGCAGTCTAGATTTAAGAACTTACCCGTTGCAGAAGGAGCATTTTTTGACTCCTATATCAATCAAAATGAGGATTTCTGCCTCCAGGACACCAGAACGGATCTTCTTTGCCAAATTATGGAGTGGGCTCAATCAGAAGGTCAATTTATCTTCTGGCTGAATGGAATGGCGGGCACTGGAAAGTCTACCATTGCACGGACAGTCGCTCGATCTTTCCAAGAGCAAAAAATACTTGGTGCCACGTTCTTCTTCAAGCGAGGCGAAGCCGACCGTGGTAACGCAAAACGTTTGATATCAACTATTATAAGAGAACTGATATCTAGACACCGACAATTAGTACCTGCTGTCTTAGATGCGATCGAGAATGATGCATGTATTGCGTCTAAATCCCTTAGTGAACAGTTTAACAAGCTTCTTTATCAACCCCTTATGGAGCTATATCCGGATAAATCTACAGCAATTGTGATTGTTATTGACGCCTTGGATGAATGTGATGGAGAAAACGATATACGGGTGGTACTCGAACTCCTGTTCAAGTTACAAGAAATCCAATCTGTACATCTGCGAGTATTCCTGACCAGCCGACCAGAACTCCCAATCCGCCTGGGCTTCAAGAAGGAAAAAAACCATCAGGACCTGGTCCTCCATGAGCTTCCTGCCTCGGTTATTGAACACGATATTCGCCTGTTTTTAACAAAGAAGCTTTCACAAATACGGGACGAACGTGAGCTTGCCTCAGACTGGCCGGAGCAAGAACATATAGAAAGGCTGGTAAAGATGGCGGTTCCTTTGTTCATCTTTGCGGCCACACTTTGCCGCTTTGTTGGGGATGCAGACTGGCTTCCACAAGAACGTCTTCTCGCTGTTCTCCAGGATAAAGCAGCAACATCAGCATCAGATATGGAAAGAACGTATCTACCAGTATTAAATCAACTCGTTGCTGCTAAGAACAAAAAGGATTATACGTCACTCTTGCAGGAATTTCAAGATATCATCGGAGTGATTATTCTCCTCGCTACTCCTCTCTCGGTGGTTGCTCTGGCCCGACTGACTGGGAAATCAAAGGATGCTATCAGTAATCGACTGAATAGATTTCACGCAGTTTTAAATGTACCAAATGATCCTGAAGGGCCGGTTCGCATTCTACATTTATCATTTCGGGATTTCTTGGTTAGCACAGAAGGTGACTTTTATGTTAACGAGAAGGATACACATGGAAAAATAGCATCACATTGTCTCCGTGTTATGAATACTCGACTCAAACACAATATCTGCAATTTGCCAAGTTACGGAACGCAGCGTGAGGATATTGATCCTCAGATCATTAGTCAACACCTCACAGCTGATCTACAATACTCCTGCCGTTACTGGGCGCATCATCTGAAGGAAAGTACAGGTCGCATATCTCAATCCGACATTCTGGGTTTTCTTGAAAGGCGGTTCCTTCATTGGTTGGAGGCACTGGCTATAATTGGAAGTATATCTGATGCGGTCGAGATGATAGACATAGTGAAGTCAAGCACATGGGTAATCTCTTTGAACTCTACGTTAAAGCAGTGGCTGATATATATTATAGACCAGCATCAGTGCTGAGCTTTCGGACTTTCTCTATGATGCAAAAAGGTTTACCCTTTATAATTCCTACATAGCTAATATTGCCCCACTCCAACTGTACGGCTCTGGATTGGCGTTTGCACCTGCCCAAAGCATTGTGAAGAAGGTTTTCCATGATGATATATTAAGACATATAATAAGGTTGCCAATCGTGGAAGATTCATGGAGCCCAGTTTTACAGACGCTCGAGGGCCATTCTCTCTCGGTCAGGTCAGTAGCCTTCTCTCCCGACGGGTGCATGCTGGCATCCGGGTCAGCCGACGAGACTATCAAGCTCTGGGACACAGCCACCGGCATGTTACGCCAGACACTTGAGGGCCATTCTCTTTCGGTCAGTTCAGTAGCCTTCTCTCCCGACGGGTGCACACTGGCGTCCGGGTCAGGCGACGGGACTATCAAGGTCTGGGACACAGCCACCGGCATGTTACGCCAGACACTTGAGGGTCATTCTTTTTCGGTCAGTTCAGTGGCCTTCTCTCCTGACGGGTGCACGCTGGCGTCCGGGTCAGACGACGGGATTATCAAGCTCTGGGACACTACCACCGGTACACTGCGCCAGACACTTGAGGGTCATTCCCATTCGGTCGGGTCAGTAGCCTTCTCTCCCGACGGGTGCATGCTGGCATCCGGGTCAGACGACGAGACTATCAAGCTCTGGGACACAGCCACCGGCACGCTGCGCCAGACACTTGAGGGTCATTCTCTTTCGGTCGGTTCAGTGGCCTTCTCTCC